>WYDK02000059.1:3356484-3376965 GCA_009867345.2 Toxicodendron radicans
ATCAATCAATCAATCAATCAATCAATCAATCAACCTACAGAGAGTAGCTTCTTGAAGTGTACCAGAATTCCCCTAACTGCAGTCTCAACCTTCAAAAATATTAAGCAAAAACAATATTTAGTACAAATCCACAAAAAAATCATCTTAAATTGAATCGTAATACTGCTGCATACACACAAAACAATAAAATAAAAACAAAAACTTGTAGCTACATATCAATCCTGCTGTTGCATACTCAAAAGTAAACAAACCGATAAATATAATTAAACAAATAAATCCAACTAACCAATAGAGCACAGCACAGCAGAAAAATAAAAATACTGAGCAATTTCAAGCTCTAAGAAACAAACATACGACAAGATAATTCCACATAACATGAGACTGAGCAAAAGAGAACGGCGTTAGTGAATTATGCAAGCTGATCTCTGAAATAAACACCAACAGAAATAGATTTAAAAAAAAAAACTTTCCTTTTCTGAAATTTCTCTAAAAATAAAATAAAATTCTATCTCAGAATTATGAGCTAGTAGCCTAGTAAAGTGTTATATTACATATAAGAAATACCAAACAGATGAATCAAACCTACAGGAACAAAAAAGGAGTTCTCGTCAACAAAAAACAGAAAAATCTTAAGAAAACAAACCCACTAAAAATCATTTAAATCACATAAAATATTGTCAAAACCCACCTTGAAAAAGTAATAAAATCAATATTTAAAGAACAAACACCATATTTCTCAGACAAACAGGCAGAGAGAAGAGAAACAAAGCAAATCTAATATGAAATTTAAAAACTTTTACTTAATCTACAAACACCCAGAAATTTTTTTTTAAAAAAGCAAGGAAAAAAAGTAAGAAATTACCGTGAGTAAAAGGAAAGACAAGATCGGTAAAGAGAGTTCGTATTAAAATAAAACAATTACAAAATTGTTATAAGAGAAGAAAAACCATTAAAGAAGAAGGAGCTTTCCGAATCTCTCTCTGTACAAGAGAGATAGATAGAGTGGGTCTTGTGTATATGAAATGTGACATAAGCTGATAAAAAGTGCAATGAGAGAGAAAATAAAATAATAAATAAATAATTCTTTAAGGTTTATTTATGCTCTCAATAATAATGTCCAAATTTATTTATGAAAAGTATTTGATTTAATAAAAAACCAAAAAAACAAAAACCTAAAATGTGGGTGGGGGAAGTGGGGCCAAGTCCTTTTCATAGTGAAAGGAAAAGTTAGGCCCTTTCTTTTTCTTGGTCCATCCTTTTAATTAAAAGGCTAATTAATAATACGCTTTTTGTATCTGTTTTTTATTGTTTTCCTTCAGGCACTCTCTGGTGTGGATAAGTAGTGGGTTATTTGCTTCACTGAATGTACACGTGTTTCTGCTTTTGTGCTTCTCATATTTGCCGTTGGCGGCCTCAACTCAACCCTCAAGAGTCAAGGGCTCTATCCAATCTTAATGCCAACTGTTTTTCTTACTTTAAATTATTATTTATTACCTTAAAACTCTCAAATCAAATCAAATCCTCTCCTCTTCTCTTCTCTTCTCTTCTCCTCTCTTCTTAGGGATGACGCAATTGCAGTGTGTACTCCACATTCATTATTAGTGCCTTAAAAGTTAAAGTTGTAAATATGTTATTAGTTCTTTAATGCTCTCCATTTCTCTGCAAGTTTGGTTTCACAATTCTAAATTAATCTACTAGTAAATGATGCTGATAAGATTTGTTTCTTTCATTAAATCACATCGGAATCGTTTATTATATTTGTAATTTATTTTAAAATATTAATCTTATAAAATATTTAATAAATTTTAAAAATTAATTGAGATATATATAAACTAATTTAAATTATTATGTAAAAACAAAAAATAGTACAATTCCTATGTTTCCTAATAGAGGAAAACAGATGGCAAGAAAGTAGGAGAGAGTAAGAAAGGTAATAATGTAATATGTAGATGAGAAGGTGTGAGGGAACCGGAAAACTATTAGGACAGATAAGGCATTTGTATGTACGTGAGGAGCTACTAGATGGACAAAGAAAAGACACGTGAGATTCAACCCCACATAACAAAAAAGTGCTTCCCTTTTTCTGTTTATTTTTTATTTAATTACCTCAACTGCCCTTTTCTCTGTTAAATGATTGACCTTCTCAAGCCCATATGTGGCCCACTTACCTTCATTATGGTCAAGCCTAGGCCTCTTTTTTCTAATTTTTATCACTTTTAGCAATAATAGTAAAATGTTGACCGCCCACACAACTACTTCCAGATTCAGACTATAAGCAAACTAGGAAATTAAATTTTTTTTTTTTCAGTTTAAAAGTCTGTCTTGTTTTCCCCCCCAAATTATTGGGTCAGTTTGTTTCTGACTCCTCTTAATATCAAATTTATAAAAGTCGAATTTATTTAAAATATGATTTTTTTATTAAGTACGTATTTTAAAATCACAATATAATTATTAAAGTGTATAATTATTAGGATAATAATTATATACTTTAGTAATTACATAGTATTTTAAATACATGATATGTTTGAATGTTAAATCGTAATTACATATGAATTACCAATGTCATATTTGATAAGATAATTAGTTATTACACAGGAAAACAAAATTATTAATAACAAATATTTAAAATAGATATTATTAACTAATATTTTTTTTATTAATAGTTATAGTAATTTTATAAAATAAATAAAAAATTAATTATAATTGAAATAAAAAACTAAAAACTCATTTAAATTAAAAACATCATGTGTAGGAAATGTTATTTCTATTTTTTAGTATTAAAATATTTTTTAATCAAAAATTATTTTATAATATACAATGTAATTACACCAAATTCATAACCTCTATGAAAATTATATAATGTAATTAAACCTCTCTAATTATCACCAATTATACTTTAATCAAATAATTATTTAGTTAAATAAGCATATCTAATATAATAATTCTCATTAATTATACCAAATTCTAATTAACATATGACTTTCAAACGCGGCCTAAAAGATCTTAGTTACCTTTTAGCTTTTCTTTTACCAATAAAGACATGATATGATAAATGTAATATTTCAGCATTTTGCCTCGTTAAGAAAAAAAAATTGGGTTTCTCCATAATCTTAAAATATAATTTTCTAATCACTAAGATGATTTCTTGAATGACACCCAATGATGTAAAAAATAAATAAATAATAAAAAAAAGAATTGAAAATCTTTAATTAGTAAAATGCACTTAAAATATAAAATATATTAAACTATTATTTTATTAGTTTTAATATTGTAACTTTATATCTTTCACTTGCCTCTCTTCAATAAAACAAAAAAATAAAAAATAAAAAATAAAATCAGAAAAAGTAGACAATATCTCCAGATACTTTTCATGTTTTATTTATTTCCCCTATTGACACTGAAAGAATGTTGTGGATTCCGCAGTTCTCAACTACTATTTGCTTTGCGGAATCCAGTAGTTAGCAAACTTTGAATCGACGGGTGTGATGGAAATTAATGCATAAAACAGCTATAGTTGCTTAAAGTCAAAAATACCTGCCAGTGCTGTGCCAATCAGAGTATTGGTAACGGGGTATGAAAGAAAAACTTTCAAAACTTATAATTGGAAAGTGTTTTTTGACATCTCTATAAACCCTTTTAAAAGTTATTTTCCACTTTTTTTGTATAATTTAATTTAAAGTAAAAAAATAATATAAATATATTTTAAAAGCAACACTTAATTTATGCAAATAGTTTTATCTTTATAAAAGCATCTATAGATGTCGCAAGAACAGGGACTGATTGATCCTGACAAAATCTAATAAATATCAGAAGCTCCTTTTGTTGAGAATATTGCTTTTAGAGATATAAAATCATAAAAAGAATGTACCTAGACAGGTGGCACAGCAACAGCAATCCACTTGCACAACTAGCAAGACAGTTTTGCGTATGCCCCAAAAAAATTCGTCTTCATCACAAGTATGAACAATATTTATTCAAGGGAATTAATTTCTGAGTAATCATATATTTAACATCTAATGGTCCTTCCATCATGGAGTAAACGAACTTTTTCCCACCCAAGATTGGTCTTAATGACACTATTCCATTCAAAAAGTTTTAAAATATCAATTTATTATCCAAAATTTATAATCTAATTTTGATTCTAACATCATTATAACCCTATACCATTATCATTCTCTTTCCTAATCTTCACTCATAAAAACCTCTCGAACTTTGCTTCCGCCGATCCCGTCAAATATTAACAATCGAACAATTTGTAGAACACACAATCACCTTTTCCAAATCAGATTTCAATCAATTTCGACCACAAAAATTCAACCTGCCACCATAAAAAACTCACCGATATCCCCTCTTCAAAAGCCCCAACAACATAAATCAAATTTGTTCTTTGTTTACCATCAAATCGAAAAGTGTATTTTAAATAGTAAATATAAAACAGTATTTTGAAACTTTTTGTGTGGGAAATTATTATTAAGACAAATCTTGGATATGGGAAACAATCGTTGCCATACACACACCTAGTGGTCCTAATATTAACAATTCAAAACACGCCAATGACCGAGACACTTTAACAACTCAAACTAAAATTTTTTAGATAATATGCTGACCTCACTCCGACAGCAAAAAATGTCATACCTTTCTACCGAAAATGTGTAACTTTGCTTGCTTCTTTCTGGAGTTCAAAACAGCGAAGGTCGGAAACAAGCTGACAGTCTTCAATTATTTACACGTCAACTCCGTTAATAGAAATACAGCTCACAGTTTTACACTTCAGATCTAAAAACAAGTCAACTATTCTACATACTAAATGCATGGACAAATGTTAAGAGCAATCAATGAAATTTTGCTCCTAATTCACTCTCCAGATAGACTGTCATTAGGTAGAAATGCAGGAGTTGATGGTCACTGTTAGTATACAAATAAAAAAGAAGTCCAACTCTCACCAGGTTCTAAAACGGTCTACAATCAACCCCTTGAAGATTGAATCACCTTAGAAACACGTCTGCACAATCTAATAATCCTTGAGTAACCATTTGTAAGGTTACCAATTGCAGCATTTATTTCAGCAGACAGTGACTCCAGCAGTGAATTTTGCTTCTTAGTGGAGGGAAACTGTAGCTGATAAGGGAGAATCTCTGAAGGATAAACCCCACTGTTTCAGATATCAAAACCATTGCACATGTCAGTATCACTATCAGACACTAAGAACATAAATGCATAATGAAGTCCATTTGCTATCTAATATTTAAAAAAATGATAAAAAAGACATACACAACAAAAGGCTAAGCTCAACGTCAGCCAAAATGATGATTTTACTGTTACCTGAATTTCTTGCAGTGCTAATTAAATTTAATCAATAGGAAAATGATCAGCCACGTACATCAGAACATTTATGAAAACATATGCCAAGTCTTCAACACCTAAATAATCCAAGTGTATCCTTTTGGTTTGACCACAAACTTATTTAGGTTACAGATTACTGTAATTTCATCCAGAGAAAATTAATCTAAACATAATGGAGCAAGACCTCTAAAAAAGTCTTTATCCAGCAATATCCCAGATGAAGAAGTCAATTTTACAGGATTTCAGTAGCCACCATGACCTCAATAATGATTAATATATTTAAAGATGGTCCATTTGCAACAGGATTTATTCTCCTACCACTAACTTCATAAAATCGAAGGATACAAATCCAAACCATCAGCTATGAGGTCAGACTTGTAGAAAAGCTAATCTAACTAAACAAATCTCTAGACTCTAGCGTTTTCCACAGGATTTTAATAGCCACAGTGAATTAAGCATCAAACTGTCAATGAGTGTGAAAAAACAACAGAGATACATGCAAGGCACAGGTCAAGAAACGACACTTTTGAAAAGAGAACACTCAATAAGTTCAGAGGTTGTCATTCAGAACAGGATTCTCCTCAGGCAACATATTAATCGCATAGGGATGACATCCAACCTACAGAGTTTAACTAATCAGCCAATTAGGGCACTTATTGGAAAGGCTCCACAGACAGTGGCCTCATCATCATAAGTTACATGTCCTATCATTTAACATAGGAAAATAAAAAAGGCTGATCCCAAGACTCCATAGCGAACACCAATATTCATGTAAAATTCCATTAAACTTCAAAAGGATATGATATGGATATGGAGAGCTAGATATCTCTAGAAACCCAATAACATCATAAAGTTTTTGCAGCATAATTAACACTGAGGACATCAAATTCAATTCAAAAGCTTCTTTGAATAATATAAGATAGCTCAAAGTTTGCGTCATATATAATGATATCATTTGGAGAACTTTACCGATTCAAGCAAGTCATATCAAGAATCATTGTCACTTTTGCACCACTATTCAAATCATTGAAACAAAGGTGCAAATCGAGCTGCTCAACTGCAAAAGGAAGAAAAACATCAAATGAAATGATAACTCAAGAACACAATACTGGATGCAGGCACTGGTTCACCTTCAGTTACAAAAAAAAAAAAAAAAAGGAAATGCAAGGGTGAATAGAAGTCTATTTATAAATTTTAAATGAACAAAACAGAAATGCACCATTACTTGGGCAATTTGTCAAGTGGGTTATTATATTATGCATTTGACAGGTTATAAATTTCATGCCTGTAAACAATTAGCATAGGAACAAAAGGAGGCAACAGAAATATTTTTTACCAGATGGAGAGTTAAAGCTTGTCAGTGTCAAATTCCTAATCTCTATCCTTGCTAGCTGTAACTCCTCAACCACTGCTAGAAGATTACATAAAAGTGAACTGGTTTTCTGCAGAATCAGAAAATAATTAAGTGAAAGAAATTGTCAATGATCTGTCCCGTTTTAGAACTCAGAAAAGAACAATTAATCCATCAACGCTCACATATATCCAGTAATCAGGTACCCAAATAAAAAACTCAAGAAACCAAAAGATCAACTACTTGTAATTATGTGTTATAGCTCATGGAACAAGCAAGATTCTCATTGGTAAGAATTTGAAGAATATTACCTTAAAATGTTAATAGACAGTCATTTCCATTGGTTTTTATAGATTAAATATATATCATTTACTTTATTGGTTTCAAGATTTAAAGTTTACAGCAAATAACTACGTAAAATTTTCATATGCACATTTGGTACTTTCAACAATTAATTCCAAACCAAGCTCGAGTATCTAGTTGGCTTGACAAGGAATGGACAAAATGAGCTTAAACAGGTGTCATAAGGCTCAAGCAAAACTCAAGCTAAGATTGAGCTATATAATTGGCTCTGATAGGCCTTTTGGATCCAGTATTACTCCAGAAGAAGGCAGAGTAGAAAGAGGAAAAAGGAAAAGAAGACCTAGTTGCAGAGTGAAAAACAGAATGATGAGATGCAGCAACTTACTTGTGTTTCTTGTGCCAAACTCTTGGAACCAACCGTTTCCTTGGTGGACTCAGCATTAAATACAAATGCAAATGCTGTGCAGGAGTCCATGTTTGGAAAGTTCTAAACCAGAATCACTTAATTTAGAAATCAAAACAACTAAAAGACAAAAAAGAAGATTTGGTAATTTGACTTAGTTACCTTCTTAATATTTATGTCATTCACTTTATTTGAGACTACCATGCTTGAAACTGGACCAGCAATTATTGTGAACCTTTATTTTGTCAAACAAAAGAACAAACATAAAAATGTGCTAGCTTTTCAAAGAAAAAAAAAGTACCTTATAGTCTCAATTACTTTCTTGTTTTGCAGAACTCCACCAAAAAATAAAAGATAAATAAAGAAAAAAATCCAGTAAAGTAGCAACCTCTGGCAGATGAAGCCATGGTAGTTCAGGACAAGATTGTTGTGACCATGTGTTCTTTCCAAATCATCAATTTCCCACAGCTGAGAAACAACAGACATGATATATTGATCAGTCACATAGAAATTTTCTAGTACATATTGACGAGAATGCAGCAAGCATATCCATACCTGAAGATCCTGGCGTATGTATCTGCAAAGTGCTCTCTTCTTAAGATGATCATTAAGTAATAGAATAGTGTCAGCACAACTTAGATCACCTTTCGTCTTAAAATGAGTGTTGAAGGATTTAACTAAATTTTTTATTTTCCGATCTACAGCTTCAGCCTCCTGTTTCCTTGTGATCACTTTTTTGGAGACAACCTAGCAAAAGAAATAACCTGAATTTTCTTAGAAGCTTGAAAACTACCTGATACTTCTACCAAAATGTCTTTCAATGCATATGACCATAAGTGGCACACATATGCACACAAAAAAGGGGAAGAGAGAGAGAGAGAGAGAGAGAGGAATAAAGAGCAATGCAGGAAAAAAAATGAATTCAGGGGATGAAAGGAAGAAAGTTAAATAATCTTACATCTGTATAGAATGATTCAGAAAACAATATTCCTCGGCATATTATATGTTTTTACTTTTATCAAAAGAGATGAATCTCATAATAAAATCATGTAGCAAAAAGGATTCCACACGATTTTATAAAGCTGGACTTACAAGAAAATCTACATCCTAAAACTGGCAAGTACCTCATGTTTGCCCACCAAATTTGCAGAAGAGGAATAATGAGGCTTATCATTAACAGCTTCTCTTTCACCAGATGCAGACAAATGTCTAGCATAATTCAACTTCAATCTGTGAAACTTCTGCATTCCTGAGCTTAATAGTTGTGCACTTTTCTGCATGCAAGAACAGAAGGTAGATAAGAAAGCACAAGCATTTTATCTTGAAAATAAAATTTAATAAAGAAGAAGAAGAAGAAGGAGAAGATTTAAAATACCAGCAATTTTTCATGCTTCACATGCAATATCTGCAGCTTTGCCTTCTTGTATACTATTTTATGAAGCAACAATCTTGTTTCAGCCACCCTGCAACAATATCAACTCATCCATGTCAATACTGATAACGCTAAACCAGTTTCCAACAAACAGTACCATCCTCATTGACAATGACATATGGAAAGGGAGAGAAAGCACCTTTTATGCCTAATATTACTGGACTGATCATATATTTTCTGCACACAACAGAACAACAGGATTAACAGGATAATGACTAATACATGTTGGTTAAAGTGTCAAAAGAAACAATGAATACCATAAAGTAATAATATAATGATCTCGTTTTCCACTTATTCAGCTGACCTGAGAAAGGATTTCTGAACAAAGCGCCCCATATTTATTAACCTTCTGAAGGTGAACCAAAATATCTTCAAACATGTCTATCTACACGTTGCAAATTGAATAAAAAAGATATTACAACAGTTTAGGATAATAAGAAGAATAAGAATAAAACCAGCAGCCATAGTTATCCATTTTTATATTGAAATTTTAGGTCTTTCTGAACAAAAGAAACTAAAAATAATAATAATAATCAAATTGCTACATACAGCTCTTATATTGAGTTTATCAATCAATGGAGAAAGAATTTGGTTTGTTTCTGTTGAGAATTTGTGCGAAATCTGCACAGTAAAAATTAAAAAGTTATAAACAACAGGTGAATATAAAAATCCTGCCCCAAGGACGATTTTAGTTAGGCAAACAAGAGAGCATAAGAGATCAATGGCATGGTATACATACATCAGTACAGAGTTTCAAGATTGTGTCAACTCCAATCTTCTCATTTCTGTTATCAATTCCATTAGAATGTTCCGGCTTTAAATCCAGATCGTTACCTCTACTTTTATGAACTTTTGCGCTTCTTTGCATCCAATTGCTTTTATAAACATTATCTGCATCTCCAAGAACTATTTCTTCACTTCTTCTTTTCCGTCTGGAAGAATTCTCAAAATCTTGCAGCTGAAACCGATTATGTGAATTATCAAGTATCTGACAAAAATCATCATTACCATTATCATCTGAAATGGACTTGGAAGATAGTCATCTTTCCCAACCAATAATAATGTTAACTTTCTACTCATCCAAAGAACACCGAAATTACATAAACAAACAGCCTAGAGATTTCACAACATCCCAGTAATGCCAGAATAGAGATTGTGGGAGTAAGAACATGTGTAGGTGAATAGAGGCAGAAAAATCAATACCTTCAAAAATGATAGCTCATTCAGGCTTCTCTCAACATGTGGAGAAGCGTGCTCATGAGCTGAAGCTTTTATACCTTCTCTAGGAGGTTCCTCTCTAGCCTGGATTGTGTCATTTGCAATTTGGCAATTCTTGTCTGGGCTTCCCGGCTGATATTTTGGCAAACCTGTATCCCTTGAAGGGGTTTGCAGGTTCCTTACTGTTTCTGAAACATTTTGTAAAGCAAATGGAAGGATTTTTCCGTAATCCTCTCTCTTTACTTGAGTAAAGTCTTTCATATGGTTAACCTCATGAAGGGGTGAACTAGGCTGTGCTCTCCAGTCAACAAACAAGGAGTCCAATTTATCAGCCATTTCAGTCAAATGGCTTCCAGTTGTAGCATATTCCATCGAATTCCCGTCTGGTACAGAACGAATCACAACAATTCCCTGGGGCTGAACTTGCTGCTTCAGATCAACAGAGAGACTGCCTTGTTCTGCTGGTGACAACTTCCGGTCCAACCTCGTCAATGGAGGAGAAACATTCTTATTAGAATCATTGGTTGTTTTCTGATCTTTTTTATGATCAAGTGTGATCTCCAATGAGGACGATTCAGATCCAGTAATGTATGACATGACCTTCATGGCATTATTTGACACCAAGTGGTGATGCATCACTTTATTCCCTGATGTAGTAAACTGAGAGTGTAAAGGAATGCCTGCCAACATCTCAGTTAGTTTATCTTCATGAGAAATGTTATCAGACAGATGATCCAGGGGTTCTCCATCTTTTCCAGGGATCATGGTCTCTCGACTTTGGTTTGAGTCACCAAAGTACTTCGGTGTTCCATTACCATCTCCACACATGTTGAATGCCTTTTTATGTTCTCCATTCTTCTTATCAGCACTAAATTGCTTCTCTAAATTCATAATGGGAGCATCCACATGCTGGTGTGGGAGATCTCTGCTGGTTTCTTCCACAACAATATGGAAGGGAGAAGTTGCAGAAAGGTACTCCAATAATTTCTGTTCAGATTTTTCAATTCCATTGCTAAGAGTAGATGTGTGTGGCGAAGACTCAATAAGTTTGAACTTAGAAATGCTTTTCAGAAGAGATGAAACACTCTCACCTAATTTTATGTTTTCCTTCCTCAACAACAAACCAGGCTGTTTTGGGGAAGGAGTTATACACGGTGAATGTCTAGATATATTAGTAGCATCCAGAAGTATTTGCTTTTGTTTAGCAGATAACATGGTTATAGACCCCACTAAAGGAGATTCCAGTTGCTGATCAAGAGGCTGATCAATATGGGAATTTTGCTGTGCAACTTTTGAAGAATTTTGTTTTTGTGAGTCTTGAGTTGAAAATAAATCTGCAGGTTCAGGTTGTGAGAACAAACTCAACTGACAATTATTACTCTTCAGACTTACATCTGGTGGGGTGCCACTACTTGTTGTAGGTAACTCAACATTGTTTGACCCAGTCACAGCTTTAATAACCACCTTGTTTACCTACAATTGAACACCAAAACAAGTGCAAGAATCAGTGCTTCAATTTCCTGTAAAGATAATGAGAAATATTGTTTGAACATTGAACCAATTTCCAAGTTTCATTGATCAAAATAGCAATATTGCATGCCATCTGTTGAAAAAAGTTTAAAATCATATTAATGCAGAGCTGCAAGCCCTGCATCACCTTTGCATAGCCACAGGCACAGCAAGTCATGGGGTACCAAGGAATATCAATCATGTCTCCTAGCCGTAGAACATGTACAGTAAATCTATATGCAACACCAAAAAGAAAACACCATATAAAAGTCCATACAAAAGATCATCCCTACATTGTCAAAGATAAAGGGGGAACAAAAAAACAAAAAACTTGCAGCTACAGGAACAACGGTTTTGGTATTGAAGTGAAAAGAAGTATAAATATCAAGGGGACACCTAATCAATCATATGAAAATCTCAAAGTGGTCTACTTAAAAAGTATTGATCCAAAAACCAAATAATTGTGAAACATATCAAATCAAAATGCCATAGGCAAGACAAGTTCTTACTTTATCAAGCTGATTAGGGGTTTGGACTTGGTGATCAATAAAGGCATCGGCAGTTGGATCATCATTTACATATGATAAGGAATCACAGGTAATCTGATCCCTATGAGTGGATGTAGAACCACCATTTACCTCACCAAATTGAAAATGAACTGCAGAAATTCCATCCAGGGAAATATTATCAGGGCCAACGTTGCACATATCTGTATTTCTGTTATCCTTCATACTCATACCCATCATGCCACTCCCATTCGCATTAAAAATGGAAACCTCATCCCTCTCCAATGACTTTGCATCAACGATAGGAACAGCATGGATAACCTCACTACCTTCTGCTAAAAGAGCTTCTAATCTAGGAGATAGTCTCCCATAATCATACCTAGGTGGGATCTCTCCCACAAGACTCATATCATTTGAATCTCTACTAATACTAACTTTACCAGCAGGTGGCGATGCCGGGCTTATAGGCTTCTTAGCTTTTGTTAGAACCATGAAACTTCCTGAATCAGATGGAGTGCCGACCTGGGAAGGTGTTTTCTCTTCAAAGCCAAAACAACTCCCTGCTGGGGTCTTGATGTCTCCTGACTCTGACTTAACAAGACTACGGTAATGCATTGAAAACGCGGTTGAATCCATTGTGATATCATGGTTATCATACAAGGCAGCAGAATCGGACAACCAGCCATGTCTAATAAATCTGGCTGATACAGGACCAAAAAAGTTGTCTTCTGCACAATGAAATACAAACAAAACTTCAGCACTTATCCTGACAAATTTAAACTTCCTCGCACAACGACAGTAGTTCTAATATTAACCCCTCTTCAATCTCTTCTCATTACTTGTTCCCCAATTCATCATTAACCAAACACCAGTTATTTTTCAAAAAATGCACCAAACAACCTAAAACCAAAATTTAACTCCCTAAGCACGAAAACATTAATACACTAGCACTAATAGCGAGCGCTACCCATATAAACTCTGGTATACAAGTTGACATAGCATTATTCTTTAAATTTACATCATTCAACCTCATTAATTATACTGATCCTTTTACTTTCACCTTTCTATCTAATGTGTGCCTCGCCAATTTCCATGCAAAGTTTGTAGCCTCCTTTTATTCATTAGCAATGTTACTTAGCACATAATTTATATATAATATCTCAGAACTTCAATATGCAAAAGCATAATTAACCAAAAACACACCGTTTGTGAATATCTACGAAAAAAAAAAAGCTCACCGTCATTAGAAGTAGCTGAGCCAATGATACTACTTCCAGGAGACTCAATTGGCCTAAAAAAAGACTTCGTCGAAGCGATCTCTTCGTCATCGCCCTCCTCCAGTGACATTTCCGTGGAGTCGTCGCTATCTGCCGCCAAGGCTCCAAAAAAGCCGAGAACCTGGTTGTCTTCGCTCGCAGAGCTCGGTTCCGCTGCGGACTCCTGCTCATAGTCCTCATCTGGGTTGAAAATGTGCACCGAAGTGATTTCTCGGTCGGCAAAACTCACGCGCCGCAACCGTTTCTTCCTCAGAGCGATGGTTTCTTCGTCGGTCTCGGTATTGAAAGATTGTTCCTGATCTTTTGAGGCCATGAGATAGATCTGATTTGGAGAAAATGTGAAATTTATGAAGGATTTTGAATCTTAGGGTTTTTGAATTGTCAAACTCGCTCTGTTTGCGGGAAAGTTTTTGTGTGGGAATTTGAATTGAACGGAACGGGAACTTTTTGTTTTATTTAATTTTACACCTCTTGTTTTAAGTATGTGGGTGAACGCCAAGGACACTTTAGTCTTTCTGCATTTCTCACCATTTTTTCTTTTCTTTTTTTAATTTAGATTTGGGGAAAACAAAGAGTAAAAGACTTTTTTCCACCCAAATAAGGTTTAATAGCATTTTCTGACCTACAGACTTTTAAATACCAATTTATTATTTAAATTTTTCGATTCTGGTATTGTTGTGACTTCACACCACCGTCATTCTCTTCCCTGATCATTACTCATCAAAACCCCTCAAAACTTACTCCCGTTGACTCTATCAATTGTCTGCAATCGAGCGATTAAGGTTTTCGCAACCGCCCCTCCCTAATCAAATTCTAATCAATCTCAACAACAAAAATTCAACCTTTCACCACTAAAAGATTCATTGGTCTCCTCTCTTCAAAGCCCCAATAGTCTAGACCGAGTTTACTTTTTATCCGTCACCAGATTATAAATTTAGATAATAAAATGATATTTTAAAAGTCCGTAGTCATTAAGCCATTATTTGGGTGGGAAAACTTAAACAAAAATGATGATTATTTCCAAAAGTTTTCCCAAAATGCACTGCAAAAGTGTGAAAAAATAAATTAATATTGTTAAAATTTATTAAATTTTCTTCTTAATACAATATTTTGAGTAACTCAAATCACCCTATACTAAATATAGTTGTTATTAGCATATTACTTATACTTAATTGCTTTTAAACTTTCTATAATCATGCTTAACCCAAAACCAAAATTATTCTTAAACTTCACCATAACTTAAAACTTGTTTAGTATGGTCATTATATTAAACTAATTCTATTTGATAATGAATTTGTGATCACCAACACGAATAGAGGTGTAATAACTAATGATAAATTTATAACACAGCAGATAGTCCATTCAAATATTTACTAGATGTAACATTAATTTGATTATATATACTTTGTGTTTAAAAAATAAGATATGTATTTTACTTCTAATTTGTATTAATAATGTTATGTTTATCTCAAGAAACGCTTTGGGAGCTGATATATAGAACACAATTTCCTCTTTTAATTCTTCTGCTTGAAGAATATACAGTTCACAAAATGAAGCATCTCAACAAAGCAATTCACATTCAAATTTCTGAATACATCAATATAATTGAAGACAAAATGTGGAAAAATTCTGTCAACATGATAAGTCATATCTCAACTTTAATGCTCAAAACACAAGGATTCAACCATACAAAGCCCGCCATGGTTCTTGAGCATCCTTTGATGTCTCTGTCGGGTTCCACATGATTTTGTCTCTCAAGAAGCACAATCCGGTACTGTTTGCCAAAAGCTCTCCGATCTCGTAAAGAATCTAGAAATCAACCGTCAAGATTTTGCCAATAGATATATGTTTGAACAAGACCAAGAACAAAAAAACAGATGACTTTAAAGCGATAAGGAAAAATATTAAACAATTTTCTAATGGGAATAAAATTTAAAAACTATCATACATTCTCTACCTCAGTCACTTCAGCAAAAATTGATTACCATTTTCTTTAAAGCAGAAAAGAATATTGTGGCTTCTATGTCTCACTCCAATCATAAATGACATTCCAATACAGTATAAATCACAACAACTAGTGCTAGTCAAGAATGGATACCTCAAGCTTTCCTTCTGAAGACTTATCAGAATGGCTTGTACTTCTTTGCCCAATAAGGATTAAAGTTGGCAACTTTAAGACACGGACCAGCTGCAGAAAGCAGGCTAGAGGTTCATAATGAATCTGCAATGAGGCTGGTGGCTTCTTGATTCTGGCAGTCACGGCTTGAGTTATGTTTGTCTCTGGACCAATCTGCAAAGCATAAAGCGAAACGTTGCTTCCACTAGCTGCTGAAGTTTTGTTGTCCCCCTTAAGCTTTGATGATTCCAGTACAAAAGGGGCTAAAAGAGTGGGCACAGTTGATGTTTCACCAGATATATGTGCCAGAACCTCATTTATGGCACAAACCAATGAAGGTGGCTCATAATTTTGCAGAAGCAACACTGAAACCTGAGCAAATAAAAGGGAAGAAAGATCCCATAAAGTCATTATTTGCTAAATTAACTATGAACTTTAATCGGTAGACAAAAATCTGCCTGTCTATATTTCAAAGCAGAATTCTTGTAATGTAGCACAAAGAGGTGAGGAGAAGAGGTGGGCTTTAACAAAACTCGGGCAGATGTTGACTATTATCTATTTCTTTGTTTCTGATAAACCACAATCAAATATGATCCAAAAAGAACACCTAAGTTTCAATTTTGGTAAATTTTATAGATGTTTAAATGTAGGAAAACCCTTAATTTTAATTGTTATAAAATCAAATTTGGAGCACTAAGTAAACAAGCAAGAAACATAAGATTGTTTGGATAGAGAAAACAGCATTATGAAAAACACAACAGAGAGAAACAACAATAAGAAATGATACAAAACCACAACCAGGATTTAATTTCAGTAAATCTAACATTTTGATTACTCCCCTGCAAGATTCCATTCGTGGTTACAAGAAAATCAATTACATTAATCATGATTAAAGGCAGTGAGGGAGATCACAGTCTGCCCATAGAAGGCTTCACATGTCATATCTAAACAAACACATAACCGGAATTCTTCTTTTGCCATTAAATGGAGTGGCAGAAGTAGAACTTTTTTCCCTTTTCTAATTTTACAATAGCTTTTATCTGAAAACTTTTAAACCAAATTCGTTTTCCTAAAAAAATCTTGTATTGTTTATAAAAACAAAAATAGAATTGCCTTTAATAACAGTTACGCAATACCTGATAATTGCCCTTATCATCAACAAAGTGAACGAGCTCGCCACGGGCTTTCTTTTCTTTAATTCCATAACGCTCCAGTGACAACTCGAATGATTCATCTCTGCAAATAATAGACAAAAGCAATGATTACCGCTTCTTCAAAAATGATCGATTGATAAACCCAAAAAAAACCCAACTTGCTTTGTTAATGTTGACTAAATTGGAAGTAACTTACAGTCTACGAAGAGAGGAGTTAGGGTTGAAGTGGAGAGCGTTAACGATGGCGGCAATGAAGCCTTCTGGATCCTTTAATAGGAAGATGAGTTTTGAAGCTACCTTCATGTTATGATACTCTGCGTTTCTGAGTTAGACAAACAAAGCACCGCAGCGAAGGATCTATGAGTTAAGAGTAGTTTTTAGGTGAAATAATATGATAATAAATGACGTTTATAAATTATAGAGTAGAGTAAACGACTTTTTTCGACCCAAGGTTTGCCTTAGTTACACTTTTTCATCCAAAAAGTTTTAAAATACTTAACATTTTGTTATTACCCAAAACAGATTTTGACCGATTATGACAGTAAAAATTCTCCCTATCACTATCATTTGAATCTTCGGTATTCTCTTTATAAAATCTCTCTTACTTCGATTTATGATTTCTCTCCGATTGTCGACCATAGTAAAGTTAGATTTTCCTGCTCTTAACTAATTTTTGGTTGATTCTATCATAAATATTCAATTGGTCATCACTATTCAATCCACCAACCTTTACTCTATAAAACACCTCTTATCCTGGCTTATGATAACTCGTCGAACGTCGTCTGAGAAAGTAAAGTGTGTTTTTGGTATTAACAGAATATAAACTTTAAGTGGCAAAGTAGTATTTTAAAACATTTTGGGTGGAAAAGTGTTATTAAGGAAAACCTTGGGTGGGAGAAAGTTGTTTACTCTTTATTTGTTCATAAATTAATTTTGCCCACATAAATATTAATAAGTAACTTCGTAAATATGGAAAAAACAATATTTAAGGCATTGTTAATGGTGCCACCTCTTGCTCAGGCTCAGCGGATATAGAAAATAGTTTTCCAATTTTAGGCAACTTGAAATTTTAAAATTACGTCTAAATTTTATCCAAATTTCTATTATTTTATTTTATTTTTAAATATAAAATTTGAAGTGAAACCTTCTCACTAACATAACATCCCACGGCTTTGGATTTAATTATAAAATCAATTAACAGATTTTTAGTTTACTAATTTGACAACAGAATTACCAAGCTGGCGCGAAACCGCTACAGCAATCAGATCCATCTCTGACACTCAATCTCACAATCACAACGCTTGCTAGAAATGCAGAAGACGGCACAAGCATGGTTCACCGGAGGTCCGAGCACTGCCAACTCAAACGACCACCAACAGAAGCCTTCGTCTCTGCTGGCTGATTGGAACTCTTACGCCGCTTCTCAAGAATCTGATTCCTCCGCATTCGATCTCGAATCTGCCGTCCGTACCACCACCGACAAAGTCAGCGGCACCGTTAGCGTGTAATATAACACTTAACTCTTTTTTTTTTTTCGTAACTCATTCTCATAATTCTCATTTGTGTTAGTAGTGATTTGAATGAACGATCCAGGTTATGATATATTGACTGGATCTGAATAAAATCGTTTCAGATGACTTTTGGTAACTCATCGCGTGAAGTTAGTGAAATCATATCAAAGTATTGACTGAATATAAATCATATGCAACATAATTATTGCTGATAATGTTACCAGGGGCAGGACAAGTAGATTTTTTTCGAGGAGGATGCTAAGAGCCCGATACAGTAGATTTTAAGTTATTTTTTATCATCAAATTAATGTTTATCTCTCTGTGCTTGGCCAGTATCGTTATTTGGGATAGGTGATTTTACTAATACATAATGTTGGGTAACATTACTGGTCCAGTACTATAATATAGTATGTCACATGCTTGTCATGTTGTAGACAATGAGAAGAGGACAATATTGTTTACTAGCTGTTCTCTTAATGGAAAGAATCTGTTGAAGGTAATACCTGTAAAACAGAGTGTGTTATGGAATTAAAATGGAGGAAATGGAGATTTTAGCCTATAACTGTTCAAGAAAATGAAGACCTCCAATTCCTTCTGAAATCAATTTCGTAATTGTAATCCATGTTTTCGAACTTAGAATTAGAAGTTTTGAATTTGACTCTTCCTCACTTATGGGGTTATATTCATTTGGTTATAGAGCTTCATATGGATTCTTAGTTCACCTGATCACCCAAAGGTAGTAAGGTTCCTCTTCATTAGAAATTAAAGGAAGAAAAGGAGTTGGTACAAAAGGTTTGCTGATACTGTTGGCTTTTCTTTGATTAAGTTGGTTGGGAGTTTGGCCTTATTTTTGTTTGAGTAATGGTAGTTGATTTTATTTATAATAGAGTAATGCTTGATTTGGCTTCTTTTTTTTTTTTACTAAATGTTTTAGGGTTTCAAAAGGATTCAGAGAGCTACCAGGGAGCTTTCAGTCTGCTACTAGCAGTGTCCCTTCAGGGAAATCTCTTATGTACTTTAGCTTACTTCTGGCTGCTGGCGTGTTCTTTATCTTCATTGCATTCACCATGTTTCTTCCTGTCATAGTTTTGGTGCCTCAGAAATTTGCCATCTGCTTTACTGTTGGTTGTGCATTGATTGTTGGTTCATTCTTCGCTTTGAAAGGTCCTAAAACTCAGCTTGCTCACATGTTCTCTAAGGAGGTACCTTATCTAGTTGCATTTCTTCGTGTGTTTTGCTTAAATGGAATTAAATTACGGCCAATACATGACTTAATTGTTAAAGTAAGTATTTTTCTTCAAAGTTGCTCCCTATAATTCTTTCTGTTTTGCTCTTTGCTTTCAGAGGCTTCCATTTACATTGGGATCTATTGGTAGCATGGTGGGAACCATCTATGTCTCTATGGTGCTTCACAGTTACATTCTTTCCGTGCTCTTCTCTGTGTTTCAGGTATTGTAATCTTTTCATTCTGGTATATTTTCCGCAAAATCTCCACTTATCTGATTTGGCTTGATCTTGCCTTAATTAAACTACTATTACAGTTGCAGTGATGCATGGTTTTATCTGAAATTTGAATATCTATTCCTCACTTATTCTGTATCAAAATTAATTCGGGCTTTGCTAGAAATTAAAGTCTTTTTTATCTTGTTAGGTTGTTGCGGTGTCATACTATGCAATTTCCTACTTCCCTGGAGGATCATTTGGACTAAAGTTTATGTCTTCAAGTCTTACCTCTTCAATATTGAGATGTTTTGGAAGGTGAAATTGATATCTGGCTTTCTGCAATTTTTTTTTTTAATTTGTAGAATTATTCTTTATATTGTTTTGTAGATTCAATCTTTTTCAATATAAACTTTTGAATAACAATATTATCAGTTTGTTTATCATTGGGAATTGACTACTTAGTATATTTATACCTCTGAAGAAGCATTTTGAGCTCTCTAGTGGCAGAGCGTGTCACAGACAAGAAGACCCCCCTCCCTCTCTTCGCTTTTCTGAACTTAGGACTGCCCCCATAAACAATCATGGTACCATGGAAAATAGTAACAATAGTTGATCTTAGGAAGACTGCTCCCAGAAAAGATCATGGAACCACCATTAATAGTAGTCGAACCATGTGGATCCCTATTCTTTTGCTGTATAAGTTGCCATTCCTTGATTGCATATTTGCGCCTTTTTCTACAGATATGGAATATTACTGCCAAATTGTCTGGAATATATCCTCTAGGTATCCAGTCCTTATGACTCTATTCCTCGTAAGGTTCAAGTTTAGTAGGTTTTATCAAAGCAATTGTTCCTTTGAGTTTTCTCCAGAATGTTGTCCCGATTACATTTTCTCTGTTTAGTGGTCTCTCACGC
>WYDK02000059.1:3401842-3426708 GCA_009867345.2 Toxicodendron radicans
TTGAGTTTATCTATGTAAGTTTATATTTAATTGTTTTTTAATAAGGGTAAATGTGTCATTTAACACAAATTCATCAATAGAACCATAAGTGATGCATGTTTCAAAATTCAAGGATGTGTTTGATTAAAATTGGAAAAGTCACCATGTTAAGTGTAATTTTAGAAAGAGTGTGGGGTGGTATCTATCCAAATAAAACTACTTTATTTCCCAACAAAAAACACTTATTTCTTTTACATTCATTTGAAATTATATTAATTTTCTTACCATTCAAACAGAGCTTCAATAACATTTTATTTTTTATTTATTAACCCAAATTTAATACAACTTAGTTCAAGTTGGTCATTAAACAAAATCAATCCTCTATTCATCAATCATAAAATATATCTAACCAAAACTTGAAAAATAATAATAAGCAAAAATAAACATCCAAAATAATTAGAAAAGAAGATGCATATTCAAGTTGCCCGTAATTAATTAAGCTGCTGCAAAGAACATATACAAGTAAGTAAATGAGCCTTTCCCCTGCCTCTTTGTGCAGTGGTTAATTTATACATTATTAGAAAATGAGAAACATTTGATAATATATATATATATTGAGTTGTTGAATTGAATAAAGATAACCAGAATCGTAACATGAGTCTGTTATGGAGAGGTGAAATCTATCTTACCTCAAAGATAAGTAAATGATGGAATGTAAGTAAAAATTGCTGGACCTGCATGGCTCCTCTGATGCCAACTAGGGAGAGCCGACACACTTTGTTGACAAACTTCTTAGTTGGCATCCAGGGAGCCAGGCAGATCATTCCCCAACTTTTGCATCTTTCTCATTTCCTTCTTAATGTAAGTGTTAAAACATTTCATGCTAAGATAAATAAGATGAATTCACTTACAGTAGATTTACGAGCTGCATAGAGTAAATATTGCAGGAAGCTTGGCGGAAATAGTGGAGAAGCATTGTTCTGTATCTATCTATCAATCTAACTAGTAATTTCACTTTCACCTTGTAAGTGATGAGAGAAGTGCTTAGTAGAGTGGGATTTAAAGAGAGAAAAGGTGGGCACAGAGCCACAGACAGCAGAAAATCCAGGCAGTGAGATGGGACTGTAAAGAGACGGCCTATAAGAATAATAATATTACACTATTAATTCTCCCAATAATAATCTATCTTTATTACTATTAGCTTAATAGTGACAAAATTAGCCTAAGTTTTTGCAGGTTTACAACTTTGGCTTTTGGGGACCAATGACGGCTTTTGACCGATAATTAATAGACGGAGGCAGAGCCAGTGCATGAGACAAAGTACAGCCAAATCGTCGGTGGTTTTAACGGATTTTCTTACGGCCATTTGGAGGATTGTCAGGTTTATACTATATATATAGATTTAGTGGCTAACAGGGTATTGACAGGTGGAATGTGTGACCCACTAAGTGCCGTACAATTGTCCACGTGCTCCCCAGCATCCCCCTACAAAACCTAAGTGGGCTTTAAGGTTTCGCCAGGCCCATTATAATTTTAGCGATCCAGGCTCATATAGTCACTCGAAAAAGGTGGATGAAGAGACTTCCACGGAAGCCCAAATCATTTGCAAAAGTAGAGCTGTTCAATATAGATACTAAGAACCCGTTTAGTTTATATAATTTTTTTTTACCGATAATAAAATTATTGAAAAGATAGATTATGTTAATATAAGAATATTGTATTATTCAAAATGTTTTTGGTTGAAAGTAAATATATTATATTTATATGTTTGGTTTGGAGGATAAATTGGTGGGTAAATTATTTAGATTACTAAATTGACTCATTTATAAATACTAATATATAATATTGTTTTTAATATTATTTTTAATAATAATATTATATTAGTATTTAAAAATGATACTTTCTTTTTAAATACTAATATAATAATAATAATAATAATAATATTTAATTACTAATATAATATTATTTTTATTATGGTTTAATTATTAATATAATATAATTTTTATTAATAATATTATATTAGTATTTAAAAATGATATATTTTATTATTATTATTTAATTATTAATATAATATCTTTTATTATTATTTATATTATTTTATTTTTATTATTTTTATTAATAATATTATATTAGGCTTGGAGTGGGTGGGGTGTTACAAATTAAAATTTTAGGTGAGGGTGATTTTGTTAAAAATTAAAGTTTAGGGTGGTTGAGTATTTTGTAATTATTAATAAAGAAAATACTAATTTTGTCCTTTGATTTTAAGGTTTAAGGGCATAATGGGAATAAAAAGGGTAAGTGGGGGGTAAAGTTTTAATAATAGCCCCTCTAAGGTAATTTTATTACCCCTAACTTACCCCTCAAAACACTATTAGTAATATTTTTTTTTTCGGTAATTTTTTTTACTTGTCAACCAAACATCGTCATCTGTGCAATTTAAATTTTATTATCCCTGTTATCAAATATTACCTCAAACCAAACAGGCCCGAAGATTGTTTTGGGATTGGAGGAGTTTGTTGTTTAGCAAAAGTCTTCTCAAGGAGAAAGTGATGTGGAAGGTCAATAATGGCGACTCTGTCCGAATTGTGAAGGATATTTGGCTGTCTCCAGGTTGGCAGGATATTAAACTCATTATTCACATCTGATCAAAAAGTGAAGGAGTTGTTCTCCTCGTTTGGTAGATCATGGGATCATCATAAACTATTTATGGTGTATGGAGCTATAAATGCAAAGAAAGTTGGAACTCTGATCCTAATTGAATTATTTGGCCACACAAGCCCATTGGAAACTATGATGTAAAGACAGGGTATTATCAGTTCAAAGAGGAGGTTATCTCGAGTTATAGTAATACCACATCTACATCTCAAGTGGTTGACACAAGACTGTGGAAGGAGATTTGGGGTCCTTCGAACATTGCCAAAAGTTAAAATGTTTATGTGGTAGCTTTGCAATAATGTTTTATCAACAAAAGAAAATTTGTTTAAGAAGAAATGTGCCCCTGATTCATTTTGCCCAATATGCCATTAAGATGTAGAACATTGGAACAACTAATTTTGGGATGTGCTGCGACTCACCCGGTATGGTTTGCTACTGATTTTCAATGGGATGTTAGAAGTCTACAAGTGAACAAGTTGGAAGATTGGTTATTGGAGAAATTCTAGATGTTGACTTCATCTTTAGAAAATTCAAAGAATGCCAAAGCCTATATAGTCAATCTCTATTGGGTACTATGGAAAATGCGGAATGAAGTTGTGTTTAGGGGAGTGAAAATTAATCCAATGCTCGTAGTGCATTAAGTTAAAAGGTGAAAAAGTTGAACTCTGCAAGCCCTCTGGTGACAAATTTGAGTGCCCACATTCCACCCCGATATGTAATTCTTGGACTCCCCCTGACTGGATTAAAATCAATTGTGATGCACCATTTTAGAAGTACTCCCACAAAGGAGCGACGAGAATTGTTGTTAGGGATGACAAAGGTTTGTTGTTAACGGGGCAAGCTTCAAGATTTTTTGCAACCAATGCCCTTGTAGCAAAGGCGTTAGCTTTTACGGAAGCTATTGCATTGGCTTCCAATATGGGGTTGAGTAAGGTTGTTTTGGAAATGGACTGTTTAGATCTTATAAAGACTTGCAGGAAAGAAAAGATTTTTTGGGAAATTGAAGGAACTGTGAAAGATATCCACAACCTTGCACACAGTTGTCCCTTAATTGCATTCTAGTGGACTAAAAGGGAGTGTAATTTATTAGCACATGAGGTTACAATATTAGTAGTTTCGAATTCATTGCCTCCAAATTGGCTTTCTTCCTGTCCACCAAGTGTCTTGACAATTTGTCTTCAAGAAAAGCCTTGTTAATTCCGATTGGATTAGGTTGATTGATCTATTGTTTATGACTTCCTTATTTTTATTGTATCATCCTTTGATTATGTTGTTTGTTGTTGAATGGAATTCATTCTTACCAACAAAAAAAAAAAAAAAAAAATTCATGAAGCTATAGAGTATATGAAAATGGTAGGTTGACAATCGATTATCACAACCTTGTCTTACAATCGCAAATATGGTAGCTGAGTTGTCTTCTCATGTTAGCTCACCACACCCAAAACACGAAATAATTTTGACTAGACCTAAGAATGGTCGTTCCCTCATAGGAAACGACTGTTCCTTCATAGGGAATGGTCGTTCTTTTATGACCATTCTCTATGAAGGAAAGGTCATGAGGATGACCTTCCTAGTCATTCCATTGGAAAGAAGGGTCATTCCATAAGGAAGGAATGATTGTTCTTCTTTATGGAATCGTTGTTCTTCTCTATAGAATTGTCGTTCCTCTCTAAGAATGACCATTCCATTGAAAAGAATGTTCATTCCAAAAGGAATAGTTGTTCATTTCTATGGAATTGTTGTTCCTCTCTATGGAATGGTTGTTCCTTAGAAAGGAACGACCATTCCACATGAGGAAACAACTGTTCCTTATGAAATGAACGATCGTTCGTATCTTGGGTGCAGTGAGAGCTGACGTGACAGTGTCAACTACCACTTTAGGATTATAAGATAAGGTTGTGAGAATTGATTATCAACCTAGCATTATTCATAGTATATATATATAGTACTGTTGGTGTCCCACAAGCATAGAGAGAGAGAGAGAGACACTGTAGTCCACCATGGTAACAGTGTAAAACTAGTCAACAAAATCCTATAGATAAGAAAGTGTCCTATAATGGTCACACATGTATTTTCATTATGCTCAATTTGGCCATCTTTCTCTTTAGTTTCATTCATATACCATATATATATATATATATATATATATATAGGACATTAATTAATGACTCACCTACCTAGAAATAACATTAATTCCCTTTCAGAAACCATTACCCAAACTAGTTCATTAAAGTTTTTGATAACCTTTCCATTATATCCATGGTGTTGGTGATCATGTCTTATTCAAACCCCACTTTTGTTTTCCATTTTCTACTTTCAACTAAAGACTTTGTTTGAATGTATTTCCTTCTCATAATTAAGTAATGTTGGAGGAGTTAAAATTATCATATAAAAGATCAAAATAAATTTTGACAATAATCCAGTATTATAGAAAAAATGGGGAGGTATTTGATGAATTGGGGTGAGGGGCAGACCCCATCTTAGCCTAATTTATCTGCATAACAAGCGGTGATGCAGCCAAAGTTTTGAGTGTGCCAGTTCACCCTCAGGATTGGTCAATTTTGCCAAAAAAGTTACAATATGAGGTGACCTATATCAGTTATCACGTTAGATGCTGCAGATTCTTGTTTTCTTAAACCCTATCTTGCAACCTGTAACTCTTCAAACATTCATTCATCAAACTTCTCCTTGTGGGTCCATAACCCCATTCTAAACTCACTACCTTACATTTTACAATCATCAATGTCTCCTATGTGTCTTAAATTTGTCCTAATCTACATGTACATGTACATGTACATACTCGTACAATATAATTAATTAAGTATTCTAAAACTAAAATTTTCTGGATTTATAAACTATCCAACAATTGCAAAGCATTTTATTAATCAAGAACCAGAAGTAGAGCTCCAGGACGGTGGTCATAGTCTCACTTATATACATAAATAATGTCTTAGTAGAGAATACGTCTAAAAATAGTGTGAAATGTTTATACAAAATATTATAATTAATTCTAAAATAAAATAGTTTGAATACGTTGTTGAGAGTGGCTTTTCTTTTTTCCTTAATATGACGAGGGCAGTTGCATTTGCATATACAAAGGCAAACCTCACAGTCTCTGTTCTATTATTGTATAAAAGGAAGAGACCCGACAAAAAAAGAGGTGAAGCTGAGGAGCCACATTACTACAATTGGAGCAATGAGGCTTTTAAATCCTGTTCTTTACCTCCCATCATTTCTTCTTTTTGCTCTTTTGCAACAGAGTCCCACCATTGCTACCAAAAAGGTCTCCACTTTAATCTTTGTTTCTTCCATTATTAATTCAAATAGAACGCTGCTTTTGCCTTGTACTTCTTCTTGATCAAATTTTTTTTTTTTTTAATCTAATATTATCTTCTTCTTTAATGTTTTTAGCCTTATGTTGTGTACTTGGGTGAGCACTCTCATGGACCTGAATTATCATCTGTTGATTTAAATCAAGTTACCAAGTCTCACCATGAGTTTCTTGGATCATTCTTGGGAAGGTAAGGAATTTAGAAATTTTAAGTACATGTAAATCGAGCTGCTTTCTATATTCAATCTCATACTATTTTTTAAACTTTCTAAACAGTGATGATAATCCTGAAGATGCTATTTTTTACTCCTACACAAGACACATCAATGGTTTTGCTGCAAAACTGGACGATGCCGTAGCTGCTGAGATAGCAAGTGAGAAGCTACGGATTTTTCGCTTCTCTGTTTCTTTATCTTTTTCTCCATTATTAACTGGGTTATATATTCAACTTTTATAATGCAGAGCATCCAAAAGTGGTGTCAGTTTTCTTGAACCAAGGAAGGAAGCTACACACAACTCATTCATGGGAGTTCTTAGGACTCGAGCACGGTAGCCGGATTCCTGCAAACTCAATCTGGAACAAGGCAAGATACGGTGAAGATACAATTATTGGAAATCTAGACACTGGTGAGTTTTTTTTTCTCTTTTATTTTTTCTTAAGCTAATTTTAATAATTAATTTTATTTATAATTTTTGTAATTAATCGAGTTCACCTAATATATCTAGTCAACCTCATCCCTAGAATCAATCTACATTATTGACAGCCATTGGATCTATATAAATATATAATTATTAAATTGAAATTTAAATCGTTGACTTTTATAGTAATAAAGATAGTTTCAGCGTGATATTATTATGAAAATGATTTTAACGTAGAAGAGGGTTGAAACTTCAAACTCATCATCATAACTACCACAAATTTTCATCCTTGTTCAAGAGTATGATATGATTGATTCAAGTTCTTCACTCGCCAACCTGTATAAATTGATTGACGTTGCAGCTTTCTAGAGGATTCATCTTTTAATTACCATTGCCAATGTTTATTACATGTAAAACATAACATGATGAAATTAATGGTATAGTGATCCATAGGGGACCCAAATTGAAATTGTGGACAGTTACTGTCTTGCACCATTCATAGAGAGACTTCTGCACTTTCTTATAAAGCCACCGTCCCTACCAGTGAAATACTGGTGAGGCTCAGAGGCTATAAGCATGCAACCCATGAATGGTGTTTTTTAGACCCACTATATTAGTTGACATTAGACTATACAACAAATTGTGCCCTCTTCATCTTTCAACTCTTAATTGTATTTCACCATCATGTTTGACATTCATTAGCCTTGTGTTTTTGTTCAATGGAATTGTGTTAGGTGTTTGGCCTGAATCGAAAAGCTTTATCGATGAAGAGTTGGGACCGATTCCATCCAAGTGGAAAGGAATTTGCCAAAATGAGAGCGATTCTACATTTCATTGTAACAGGTTTATCTTTTCCCTCCTTCCTTTTTGCTTATGCTCACGCTCTACCATGGACTACAGCTTTTTCTAGTGGTGATCTTCTTTTAAAACATTGCTCTTCTGCTATAAATGGTCCATGGATAGAATTCTATCCGACCCTTTTCACCTTTATTAAAATCGTCCCATATATCTTTCATTTTGCTGGCCTTGTGATCTAGACATGTTTAATATTAATGTGAAAACAGTATTATTTATAGAAAATTATTCAAGTAGCTCTCATCAACTTGACTAAGAACTGGTCCCCGACACTTTCTTTTTTCGTAATCTATAAGCGTAATTGTTGCCCACAGTCCAAACTTGGTGGGTTTCTTCAGCATTGCTGCAATCACATTCAATCTTCTTTCATACGGTGTGTAGGTGTGGTGCCAAAATGCACATTCATAATTAAGAATTCTAATGAAGCCTTGGAGTAAAAGTTAACTATATCATCAATTAATGCTAATCAGGTTATTGAAAAATGAATGAGTCAATGCTTTTATCATCTTGATATATAATTATCAGATCAGTAATATAACACAAATTAATAGTCTTTGATCTAGGACAAAGAAAAATACACTTAATTATCGGCAAGACTGGTAGTTAATTGTTTGATGATTCTACACGTCTAGAATGGTTTAGTCTTCTGGTCGGTCGTGAGCCATGTCGTTGACTATATGTTCTAATTTTTTATAAGTTCAATACAAATCTCACATTGTAAATTGATTTGTTATTCATTATATTATGATTTTATTTATGTCTGGCTGAGCATGGATTTAGGATTAATATATACACATCACTGTATTCTATGCAAGTTGGACATCAAATCCCAGTTTGGACTTTGGAGTAAGAATCTGTTTATTTACACCATGAAAGGAGTGCCCCTGAATCCATTTAACTGTATTTTAGATTTAATTACTTAAAAGTATGTGCTTCTTTCTTAATTACTCTATGATGGTTTGCAGAACAGAGCCCGCACATCACTGATTAATTTGTTTATGTTTTCACTGTAATATTTTAACAAACATTTTTGTGTGCATACTATTAATGTAGATCTAACTAGTTCCCATTCCTTGAACTTGTACTCCACTGAGCTCTCTCAGCCTGGTAAGAGCCATCGCTGGAGTTTCAAATGTCAACAAATTTCTATTAAATATTAAAATAATATTATGTTTACAATCGAGTCTTATAATCAGACAAAAAACATAAGATAAAGTAATAATTTTACATAAATTTTGTATAATTTTTGTTTATTTGTATGAGTTAATTGTAAACATAGCATTACTTTAAATATTAATTCTATCTCAAAAGAAAAACTAGTCAGTTTCACTTGCATTAATTTATTTTATGTAATTTTAATTACCAGGCCAATGTATTCGTGCCTGCGTCACACGGCATGGTTGGCTCATTTATTTGTTCTTTATCATTATTGTTTTGGGTTTTCTTTCTGAAATCTTTCTGTTCCAATTGATGTTTTAATTGGGTAAGTGATTTAGTGTAGATTTGATCCTCTGTGATATAGATTAAATATCTTTATTTTCTTTTGTAAATAACTTTGGAGTAAAATACTGTGTTTTTGCTCTGTATAGGAAGCTGATAGGAGCAAGGTACTTCAATAAAGGCTATGCTTCTGTTGCTGGACCACTCAACTTCACCTACGATACTCCACGCGACAAAGATGGCCATGGATCACACACTTTATCAACAGCTGGTGGAAACTTCGTGGCCAACGTAAGTGTTTTTGGCTTGGGAAAAGGAACTGCAAAAGGAGGATCACCGAAAGCCCGAGTGGCAGCTTACAAAGTATGCTGGCCACCCGTGGCAGGAAATGAATGTTATGATGCTGATATATTGGCAGCCTTCGATATCGCCATTCATGATGGTGTTGATGTGCTTTCTGTTTCACTTGGAGGGGATCCCTCCGCATTGTTCAATGATAGCATTGCAATTGGTTCTTTTCATGCTATTAAGCAAGGCATTGTCGTCGTTTGTTCAGCTGGCAATTCTGGTCCTGCTGATTCTACTGTGTCCAATATTGCGCCTTGGCTTATCACAGTTGGAGCTAGTACCATGGATAGGGACTTCCCTAGTTATGTTGTCCTCGGCAACAATACGCGCTTCGAGGTTAGTTTTTTCCTCGTTGTGGTTTATAGTAAAAAGTTTGAGTTACTTCAAGTTGTTGGAGTGATCAGTACACACCATGAAGTTAATTTCTTATCGCGAAGAGTATAAGATGTGAGAATTCTTTGTACATAAGAGCTTATCGATATATATTTTATTTTGAAGGGACAAAGCTTATCATCTACAGGCTTGCCGAAGAACGAGTTCTTCCCAATAATCAGTGCTGCAGATGCCAAAGCTGCTAATGCATCAATACTAGACGCGTAAGAGTTGAAGAATTTTAGCTATTCATTTCCTGTTTTCACATGCTCACCAAATTTGAACTCATGTCATATCACAGTAATGTGCTTTAAATTCACTATCAAATTATAGCTCGGCCTGTTAATTTTTGGCCTCCAATGGATGCAGTCTGGAATGTGAGGATGGGACACTTGATCCTGAAAAGGCAAAGGGAAAGATCTTGGTCTGCCTTCGTGGAGTAAATGCAAGAGTAGAAAAGGGACAACAAGCACTTTTAGCAGGTGCTGTTGGGATGGTTCTTGCGAATAATGAGGATGCTGGGAATGAAATTATCGCTGATGCTCATGTCCTTCCTGCTACACATATCAACTTCAGTGATGGTGTGTCTGTATATCGTTACATCAATTCAACTAAGTAAGAAAACAAGGATACCTAGCAATAGCATTTGCAATCGGTACTACATTAAACAAAATTGATAAATTTTTTTCCCTAACAGGAATCCTGTTGCTTACATTACTCGTGCAACAACAAAACTTGGAACAAAGCCAGCTCCCTTCATGGCAGCTTTTTCATCAAAGGGACCCAACAAAGTAACCCCAGAGATACTTAAGGTATAATTGGCAACTCAGTTTCCTTAAACATAGATCTTTAGCCATTTGAATGGGATAATAAATGTAATTCTACATATGTTCAGCCTGATATCACAGCTCCAGGAGTGAGTGTTATAGCTGCCTACACTCAAGAAGAAGGGCCAACAAATCAAGACTTTGACAAGCGCCGGGTTCTATATAACTCTGTATCGGGCACTTCAATGTCATGTCCTCATGTTGCTGGTATCGTTGGTCTTCTTAAAACCCTCTATCCTCATTGGAGTCCTGCAGCAATTAGATCAGCCATCATGACCACAGGTATGGAAACTAGTCCTAAAATCATATATAGTTTTGGTTTCATGATTCTACGAAGTGTCAAAAATTATATGTTGATTCTTTCTCTTGTCGCCTTATTTTACAGCAACAATCGAGGCTAACAATATGGAAACAATTATGAATGCATCCTACTCTAAGGCAACACCATTTAACTATGGAGCAGGACATGTGCAACCAAACCGTGCCATGGACCCTGGATTGGTTTATGACTTAACTGTCAAAGATTACCTGAACTTTCTTTGTGCCTTGGGGTACAACAAAACACAAATTTTATCCTTTTCTGGAAAGACCTGCAAATCCTCCAAGTCCATTAGTCTAACCAACTTGAACTACCCTTCTATCACTGTCCCTAATCTCTCAGGCTCGATCACAGTGAAACGAACCGTCAAAAATGTTGGGTCTCCTGGCACTTATACAGTTCGTGTTAAGAAGCCGGCAGGAATTTCTGTGTCTGTTAAACCTAAGAGCTTGAAGTTCAACGAGGTTGGCGAGGAGAAAAGTTTTAATGTTAGGCTGAAAGTGCAAAAGGCCAAAGCAGCGAAGAATTATGTTTTTGGAGAGTTGATATGGTTAGATGATAAACAACATCAAGTGAGGAGTCCTATCGTGGTGAAGGCAGTCTCTGAGTAGTGACATATTTGTCTTTTAAGCTTCAGGTAAGTTTTATTTTAATGGAAATTAGTCCAGCCTTATTAATTTCTACCTGATCATGGCTGTAATGATATAGCATTAATTATGTCTCGTTCTAATTGGCAATAATAATGAGCAGAAAAAAATTACTTAGATGACAACAGTCTTACCATTTTCCTTCTTTCAATCTCATTTTTGTTTAATATGTATGCAACGGCCTAGAGTTTCTAAGCCACGGATGTTCAACAATATTACAACAGACCCATCGAAATTAATTTTATAAAAAACATTGGGTACATTTAATAATAACAAGATCATTGATTACATATTATATTAAGAGTTTAAAGAGATTTTGATTATAATTTATTGTTATATACCAAAACTTGACAAAAAATACCAAAGATTACACCGGTTACGACATCTATTTAATACGGTTACGACATTTATTTAATATTGGCATTAGAAATAGGCCGAACTTCGTCCAACAAAAAATTGTAAAAAGCCCATATAATATCCAAAGCATTATTGGTGCTTCTTCTCAATTTCAAATAAACGTTCCACATTTAAAACAAGCCCACTTTGAAATTCCACGTACGGATATGCCATGGGTTGGTCTTCCTCTTCATTTTTCCATCTGCAAAATTAATTAAATTAAGCTCCACGTTCATTTTAAACCAGATAAAGAATAGTATCAATTTTGTTAACTACTACCTGAAATTCTGTACTAGGTGGTGAAGGAAGAAAGCAACTTCAACCTTGGCAAGTTCAGATCCTGGGCAACATCTAGACCCTCCACCAAAAGGTGTAAATTTCTTGCATGTTTGATCTTGACTCTGGATTAGACACAACAAATATAAGAAAATCATGATCTTTCTTAATTTAAAGAAAAAAAAATCTTGGATGAAATGCTTAAATGGTGTAGATTCTGAGGTTGATTACCTCCCATCTCCAAGGATGAAACTGAAGAGCATTTGCATGTAGAGATGGGTCTAAGTGAACTGCTGTGAAAACAGGTAGAACCTTCCAACCAGATGGAATTAAATAATCTAAAAAGATAATAGAAAAAGGAAAAGATTTTTTATCAATAACATAATCACAAGATTCAAAAGTAATTGTGAATTCAAAAAGCTTAATGCATGCATGATTATGTGTAAAGTATTAAAAAATTATTATTTCTAGAATTAATTAATAAACACCTCTAAATTTGACATCTTTAAGAGCCTTCCGATGTACAAACTTTACTATGTTCCCGTATCTAAGCGCTTCATTGATGACCTACAAATAGAACACATAGAGAAATTAATTAAAAACAAGTTCACATCATTTGCACACATGCAAGAAACTAAAAGTTATATTATATCAAAAAAATAGTTGAATCTAAAGGAGAAATAAGTCTCTTACATTTTGAGTAAAATTCATTCTCTTATAATCTTCCCAGTTCAAATACTCATTTTTTTGCTTCATGCTCCTTATCTTTTGATGCTCAAGCTATACACATATAAAAGAATAAATTTTGAAAATCATTAAATATTCTGTAAATTAATGCGAAGAAAAATGAAATTACATGTAGAAGTAAAGGAATTAGATTAGTTACCTTTAATTGTTGTAATGCTGTGGGTGAGTGAGAAAGAAAATGCACAACCATGGCCATCAAGAGAGAGGTAGTTTCATAGCCACCCAAGAGAGAATCCAAAACGAAACTAACTTTTTCATCTTCAGATAAGGTATCAACACACAAAAGTACTTCAAGGAAATCGTTTCTTTTTCTAGAATTCTCAGCGATATTTCTTCTTCTTTTCTCTATAATTGCTTTGACAGTTGAAGATATTCGGCTTCTAGCCTGTAAAGATGGTCAAAAAGAAGTTGATCACATGCTTTCTTTTAGCAACACAAAAAAGGAAAAGGAACTATATCAAAATTTGTCTAACTTTAGCATATATAATAATTATTGTAGTATTATGTATTAAATAATGTTATCTGTAACTTCCTTTTAAGCATAGTAATTAATTAAATAGAACAAAAATACAATAGTTCGAGCACCTTAACAGCTCTTGCATATGGAGTTCCAGGAATGTAAAGTGGAAGAGAAATGAGTCCTCTCATAAAAGTTAGGAAATCTTCTAGAATTTTTATAGTCTCTGGCTCCTCTGGTGTTAAACCTAGCACCTGCTTTACTATTACATTGAATGTGAACTGTGCAACAAAAAATTGAGGAAGATGTATATTAATATATTAAGTTGGTCACTTAATGAACATTAATTGTTCAGAACTTCAAATTTATATATACCTTCCTGGCCTCCTCACAGAATATAATCTGTGTTTTGTCTTTCCATGAGTCCAATATCTGAATGGCAATTCTCTCAATGTCATTGAGAAACTCAGGCTTCGATTTTGTAACTGTGACCAGAGATAGAGCCACATTTCTGAGCCTCTTGTGGGTGTCACCAACAGCCACAAGCATTGAGACCTTGCCTAGAATGCCATGAATTGGCTTGGGATAACTGCACTGAAACAACTTGCCTTCATTTTGAAGTATGAAGTAGTTCAGCTCCGGGTCACATGACACCACAGTTGGAGAGAAGAACAAATGGGACTTGAATACTTTCCCAAACCTGAAAATTTTACATGAAACTCATGATAATTATCCCCAAGCTATCTGACAAATATTATTAACATGACATATTATCCATATTTATATATATTTCAAGTACTATATAAACAACAAACAACATCTATAAAACATGAAAAATAGGCTTATTAATTTATGTTATTACTTACCTAGAACAATGGTCTTGAAGATATACCCCGACAGAATTAGAAGGGTGAGGCTTCAAAAAAGAAAGAGTTTCACCCAGTACTGGCCACCCAAAACTCCCTTTAAAGGCAAGGCCAAGTTTCGATAAGATAGGCAAGAAATGGTTCAAGATGAGACCCAAAAAAAGAGTAACTATACCAACCAAAACCACAAGCCAAAAACCTATAGTTCCAGCCATGAAGAAAAGGGTTAAGTTAAAAGGAAAGAAAGCAATTGAGATGAGTTGAGAGTGTTTTGGGAAGAAAGTGATGGCCTGGAATTGGTATATATAGAGAAGGGTGAGAAATGGGTTACATGTTTTATTAACACTAGAAAGAAAGCAAGCAGGCTTTTTCCACAGATTATTACAGTCACTGAATTTACTTTATCTGAATGGTAAGACTTAGGAAATGAAATCCAACCTAGCTACTCCACCATCTAGTCTCTGTTACTACTACTAGGGCCGCAGAAAAAGTTTCAGATTATTTATATAGAGTATTCTTGTAACAAATGTCAAATTTATACCATTATTATTAATAATCATTATATAATATCAACTAATGATGTTTTTTATAAAAAACATTGAGAAAAATGAATATTACGATGAGTTATAAACTTTTTTCCACCTAAACAATGGTTTAAGTACTTTTTCACCTACAAACTTTTAAAATACTATTTTATCATCTAAATTTATATTTTGGTAACGAAAAAATGGCAAATTCGGTTCATATTATTAGAGATTCTGAAGAGGAGAAGCCGATAAGTCTTTTAATGCTGAAAAGTTAGATTTTGGTGGTTAGAATTGATTGGAATTTGACTTAAAAATGGCGGTTATATTAACTGTAATCACTCAATTATAGACAATTGAAGGGGTTGACAAAAGTAGTTTTTTTATGAGTGATGATAAAAAAAGAGAATTAATGGTGGTGATGTAGGGTCACAAAAATGTCTAAATTGAAAACATAATATAAATTTAGATAATAAAATGATATTTTAAAAGTCAATAAGTGGAAAAGTGTCATTAAGCCTTTGGGTGGGAAAAAGTCGTTTACTCTATATATGCTCCGTTAATTATATACATCATCATATCATCATACACATAACTTCGGTAATAAGAAAACTAAGAAAAAAGTATTAATTAGGTAGAATATGTATGATAATTGCCTCTTACTTAAGTAAATAATTAATCAGAAAAACATAGTTGAGCTCATGTGTGATGATCATTGATGATGAGGTTGAATTAAGACAGGGTGATCCTGGCCGTTTGATGATCAATCAATTGTTGTGATCATGGTTCATTATTGAAGATTGAAAAAGCCTATTATTAAGCTAATTTTTATATAGTAGTTATACGTGCAAACTTAGCTTTATTGGTGCCAAAGTACATGGAAGTAGATTGACCGACCGACCCATGCACTCACATGGTCACGCCGTATACAGATCATGCACCTTTTTATTCATTTTTTAATCATTTTTTTCCCTCTTAAACGGGGATTATTAGGATTAGGATTAAGATATAGTTTAATTAATGTCATGCATGGTTTGATATTATACTAAACAATTATTTAACGTGAACAAGTTCATCAATAGTTCACATGATAGAGGGTTTTTGTTTTCTTTAATTTTGAAATTAACCAGCTAAATTTGCTTGTGAGATTTATGTATTATTCGATAATCCGATTGGAGATGTGTTTTTTATTTCCATGTATCTCTCCTTTGACTTGGAAAATTATACTTAACAGTAATTAAAGTCAATAGAATAAAATAATACATGTATAGTAACTCTATTCAACCGGAGTAGAATTCGGATATATCTCTCTTCTTGATCTTCATCCCAGTTCTTGAATTAATGTCGCATTTTCCTTGTGGTCAATAAGGCGCATTCGTACGTGAAGAAGGTTTTCTCTATTGTTTGAATATATATTCAATCAGCATACATATGCATCCACCAAAACATAAAATTTTTGCTTACACAGAGTCAAAAATGTTATTGATATTAGGTGAGTTTTGGTGTAATTCGATGATCAAAACAAAAGACATTTCTCTTATTGAGACAAGTTATGATTGAGCAGGTAATGATTATAGCAAATGATACGTCTCTTTTAATTTAAAAAAGAAGAAAAATAATGAACCAAGATTCATCGTGGCCTTGTACCACAAGCGCATGCATATATAAAAGCGTTATATAAATATAAAACGAATAATAAGAAAGAAGCTGCTTTGTTTGACTGGATCTCAATTGCTTGCCATGAAACATATCCATCCTTTCCTATCTTTTCAATCATTTTGAAAAAGAAACAGTAAGCGAGGTGTACTCCATTATATTTATATACACTTTCAAGTTGGTACAAACTTTGATCTGCTAAAATTACAAAGTTGTATGTTTATCGTTGATCTTGATGACCATTTATATAAACAAAATCTTAAGAGTAAGAAAATTCAACAATTAAGTACGATGTGGCCTTGAAACGAAATGGTTGTTCTTGTTCGGCAGTTGAGTGACTAGTGAGGCCAGTGACTTGACATGAAGTTTTGTAAATAAAAAGGATCTTGGGGGATGGTTCAATTTCCACACATCGAGTCAAAGCACATTTTGCAATATATTCTTCTTGGGCTCCTCAATATTATTGTTTCCTAGGGACCATTTTCATTCTTTTTAGTTTATATATCATCGTGCCTATCAACCAAATAATCCCGAAATAATGAAATCTTCTTATCAAAATCTACATATATATATGATACATCATCCAATTCTCTTCCACTGATTCACTCATGATATGATGTGAGCTCATGGTATATTCATACGATAACAAGCAATTGCAAGTTGGGACATTGGGATGTTTGCAAATGGACGATTTTTTTTTTAAGTAGTAAACTACTCTCTGATATTACTATACTATTACTATATATATATATATATATATAAATAAAAAATAATAGCAAATTATTACTTAGAAGTTGTTATTGAATATAGTTTTGGAATTTAATAGCTTTCTCAATCACTCTCTCTCTTTCTTTCTGAATCACATTATTCGAGATAGCACGAGGAGGTGTCAGTTGGACCAAATACGTGTTCCTTCTTTAATATGTTTGACTCCCTCTATTCTCCTCCTCTTCGCTCTTGTCTAATTTACTTAGATTAGACCTACCAATTCAACGCCAAAACTTTTTCATGTCTTCAATCTTGTGGTTGTGGTGAAGACTGAAGAGTATATGCTCTGTGTACAATTTAGGTAGCTGTCGGTGCCAGCTATTTATGTGTTCATAAAACAAGTCTGGTCAACTGAGAAGTGAGAGGTACAAAAAAAAGTACAAAATCGCTTTCAATTTTCACAAAATTAATTGTATCTGCTGCATTACACACGTCTCTATGATACTTATACATCAATCACCTCAACCTCGAGTCCTGAGAATCGCACAACAATTCATTTTTAATTTGTTTTCTCGTATAATCTTTCGGTGTACTTGTAAATTGTAATAAAACAAACAAATTGGGACTGAAAAGTAATACTAAAAATAAAGAGGGTTGAAATGAGAGCCTTTTTCTTAACTCCTGCTCTCAATTGAGTTCCCTATTTATAGCGCCATTCACCGTCGAGTAAACGACTCCTTCCCACCCAAGGTTTGCCTTAATCACCTCTTCCGTCCCAAAGGTTTCAAAATATTAAAATATCATTTTTTTCACTCAAAGTTTATATTACGACTAATCGTCGGTCGATTTCAACATTTTTACCCCCTCACATCACCACCATTCTCTTCTTTTATCATCACTCACCAAAACCCTTCAAATATTGCTCCCGAAAACCCTTCCAATTGCTAGCAATCGAATAATTTGTGAAACACACAGCCGTTCCTTAAAAGTTAAATTCAGACCAATTTCGACCACCAAAAGACTCACATGTATCCTCTCTTAAAAAAATTTCAACAGTCTGGATCGAGTTTACTCTCTGTTAATCACTGAATCGAAAAGTGTATTATAAAATAGTAAACAAAATATAAACTTTATTGGGTGAAAAAATAGTATTTTGAAACTTTTAGATGAGAAAGTGTTACTAAGGCAAACCTTGGGAGGGAAAAAGTCGTTTGCTCTTCACCGTCCCACTAAAACCTATAATTCATTGTCAAGACAACACACAAGTGTAAGTAGAGATACATGGACCATGTATCCATTTGACAAGCAAGGTGGCAAATGGTTGGAAAGCCACATCTTTTATAACACTCTCCCTTTGATTTTCATCATTTACGGGTAATTGTATTAATTTATTAAGAAAAAATACAATGAGACAAAAACCTAAGTAAATAAATACAATTCTATAATAAAACTGTAAAATGGTGTTGGACATGTTTTATACTATCTCATTAAAAACATTGTTAGAGAAGCCTAGTAGGACAAAACCTAGTAAAATGAAAAAGAGTATAATGCACTTATGTCCAAAGTCCAGTTCAATAGTTCATTTCCGAAACCTTCCCTAATCAATGCTGATGCTATACATTAACTTTTCAAATTTTGATGTCGATAAGGTTTTAGTGAATAAATCAAAAATATTATCACTATACGTATTGTTTAAAAGCAATCTCTCAACTCTATTAGAGTTTGTGAGTGTAAAATATGTTTAGTTGTATCTTTTAAGTAATACATGTTACATTGTGTTTATTTATGAGCCTCAATGTTTGTTTTGTACACTAGTGTACAAGTGAAAGAGATGTATTACCATCTATTGCCCCACTAAAACCTATGATTCATTGACAAGACAAGACATAAGTGTTTTAAGTAGAAATACATGAAACATGTGTCCATTTGGCGAGCAAGGTGGCTAATGGTTGAAAAACAGCATCTTTTATAACATTTTCTTCTCAATATTATCACCTAGTTTATGGTATGGCCACTTCTTCTACAGCATATGAGCAACCCTATGGAACCCAGTTTCAACAGAAGGAAAATACTTGATCTCTCTCTGACTCTGCATGCAATTACCCATTCAAATAAGCATAAATATAAAAACATATATATATATATATATATATATTAAATGCAATAGAGATTATTTGGACCACCCTAGGGGTTAGGTTGAGCCATGTCTATTGACCGAGCACGTAATTGCCCCCAGAGAAATTAATTGCTTGGTGCTCTCTTCTAGGAGTGGACAATATTTTTGGTACAATTTAGTTTAAGAAATAATTGGTTATGTTTTTAAATGGGAATGTAAATAAGCGAGGAGGAGTGCACGTGCAAATGGTGGGGTCGTCAGAGACCACCGAATCATGATGAATGGAATGGAATGGACAGTGGGGACTGGGGACAAACAAATAATGAATTATAATTAATAAAGGAGTCATATCATATCATTCACTCGTGCGTCTGGTTTTGAAATAAAAATATGTGAATGTGAATATGCCTTCAATTCAATCATCTTCTTTAATTTCTGTCTTCAATTAATGGCTATGATTATGTTTAATTATTGGTTTTGCAAAGTGGGATCCGTAGAATCATTACTTTATTAATTAATCTTTAATTTCTCCTTGCTTTATATACTCTAAACTCCACCCTACATTCTGCTTGCCTGTTTTCAAATAAATAACATAAAATCGTATCTATGTTTAATTAATATCAATAAATTTACTATTGTCATTGACCAATGTGCCAATGGGTCAAAAAGCCACCAAAATATTTAAGTGGAAAGGCCGTTCTATGGGCCTAGTTGTTAGACTTTTGGGCCCTGAGCCCGCTTCATACACTTTGTTTTTACAGGACCTTAACCCATGGGCCTCTTGGCCCATTTACTGCTCATCTTGTACATCACTTTTTGTTTCAGATTGCAAATAATAATATTATAGACTATGTTTTCATGCGTTCTCTTAAAATTCTTTAATTAAGAGAAAATATTATTATATAATGTCAAACAATTTCTTATTTTTCAAGCCATCCATCCTAAAGTTGATTCATTATTTAATACATTCTTGCAAGCTAACCTCTTCTAAAATATTCATGTATTTATACAGTATAAAACAAAGTAATCCAAAAGTATATCCCTACATGTGATGTGAAGCAAAACTCACATGATCAAAGGTGCATCTCTCTTTCTTTTTTTTTTCAAACAATCAGTGAAAAGGCATGAAACGGACGGTGCTAATGTACTTGAAAACAACTCTCCGGGTTTTCTTTTCTTTTTTTATTCAAGTGAAAATTATTTTTAAAAAGAAAAAAAATAGACGGTGGTAATTAGTTTGAGTTTTTTTCAAAAGACAAACAACTCACAAGTGGCTGTTGTATCATCCCTCCAATCGTGAAATAGCATCCACCAATTTATTACTCAACACTTCCAAGATTTTTCCCTTTCCATGTCCCTATAATACCCCTACTTTCAACTCAATAACCGTATTCTCTCACCGACCCGTAAGGTTCGTTCCGTAAATGCATCCGAAAATAATTCGCACTTCAACTCCCAAAAACCCATCAAATCATAGTCTCCACATAAAATCACGAGTTCGATACAACTCTCCACTACTCAGCTAAAATACTCGCTCACTCCGTTTCCAAAAATATGGCGAGTATAGCTTCGATCGGAGCAATAAGAGTACCGTCCTCTTCATCATCATCATCCTCCGCACCGTCTAATTCGTCCAATCTCTGTCGTAGGATCATTCCTTCGCAACTACTCGCGTTCTCGTCTTCTCATCTTGCAGGTGAGAAGCTCTGCTCCAAAGCGGTTGTCGGTGATCGGCGGAGCGCCGCGAATGAGAGACGTCCGATTGTTGTGTCTCCCAAAGCGGTGTCGGATTCAAGAAACTCTCAGACCTGTCTTGATCCTGAAGCCAGTCGAGTAAGTGTTTGTTGTAATTTAGAATTTAAACGTTATAATTCTGATTAAACAAATGGAGTATAATTGTGATACTACAGTTCGACGGCGTATTTCAATTTCATTTTTTGTTGTTGTTGTTTGGATTTTTGTGATTAACCAACGAGAAATCATAGAAAATGTGATGATATATTATTGAATTCTGGATCATGTTTCATTGTTTCTTAACTTGACGTTACATTTCGTTAATTAGTAAAACGATGTTATGAGTTATTGAAATCGTTAATACTATTTATTTATACGACGTCGTGGTGCATTAGTAAGTATAACGGTAATATTTATCAATTATGTTTCTTAAATGTTGGTGTAGAATTTGTATTTTTTTACCACATGCTAACATCAAGTTGTGTTTCTATAGTGATGTCATGAGTTGTAAAGATCATTGATGCAAGTAATGTGATTGTTCTTTTGTGTAATTGTTGGCAGAGTGTTTTGGGGATAATACTTGGAGGTGGAGCAGGGACGAGGCTGTACCCGCTCACTAAGAAGAGGGCGAAACCTGCTGTTCCGTTGGGAGCAAATTACAGACTGATTGATATTCCTGTGAGCAATTGTTTGAATAGTAACATTTCCAAGATCTATGTGCTCACGCAGTTCAATTCTGCGTCCCTCAATCGTCACCTCTCACGGGCGTATGCTAGCAACATGGGTGGTTACAAGAATGAAGGTTTTGTTGAAGTTCTTGCTGCTCAGCAGAGCCCCGAGAATCCCAACTGGTTCCAGGTGATATTGCATTGCAATGCTTGTAAAATTTTGAATTTTTTGTTATACTGCTACTTGTGAGGTATTATTTAGTATTGATAAATAATCAATTGTGTGGCCCAGAATTGAATGTAACAGGTTTTGTTTCCTATTTTGGGTTATAGAAATGATTGATTGATATCCATGTACTTAGCGGTGATTCTCATGGAAGTTAGATTTGAAATTTACAGGGCACAGCAGATGCAGTGAGGCAGTATTTGTGGCTGTTCGAGGAGCACAATGTTCTGGAATTTCTCATTCTTGCTGGGGATCATTTGTACCGAATGGATTATGAGAGATTTATTCAAGCACACAGAGAAACAGATGCAGATATCACAGTTGCCGCCCTGCCTATGGATGAAAAACGGGCTACTGCATTTGGTCTGATGAAGATTGATGAAGAAGGACGCATAATTGAATTTGCAGAGAAGCCAAAAGGAGAGCAACTTAGAGCTATGAAGGTAAATTCGATTTATTTTTATTATTTTTGTGATTTCTTTATTCTTCCCTTTTAAATCATTAATTTCATATACTGTCTCAATGATCTATTCCAGGTTGATACTACTATATTAGGTCTTGATGATGAAAGAGCCAAAGAGATGCCTTTCATTGCTAGCATGGGCATATATGTCATCAGTAAAGACGTGATGTTAAATCTGCTTCGGGATAAGTTTCCAGGAGCTAATGATTTTGGAAGTGAAGTTATCCCTGGTGCAACTTCCATTGGGTTGAGAGTACGTATTTCTTTCTTCTTTTTCTTTCCGGAACTCTTATGCATTGTAGATATTATGTATCCCATTGGAGAATTTTAAATTACGATGAAGTTTGCATGAATTTTGCTGTATTTGTAGATCTAATTTCTCTTTAATCTCTTTAGGTGCAAGCTTACTTGTATGATGGCTATTGGGAAGACATTGGTACCATTGAGGCTTTCTATAATGCGAATCTGGGGATCACCAAAAAGCCAATACCAGATTTCAGGTAGTTCTGATTCAGTTTTTCAATTTGTTGTCTTGCTACTAGGTTGATAGTAATTGTGTCTAAATGGTTTGGACCCTCTTTCTTTGCAGCTTTTATGATCGCTCAGCTCCAATTTACACGCAACCTCGATATTTGCCTCCGTCTAAGATGCTTGATGCTGATGTCACAGATAGTGTCATTGGTGAAGGTTGTGTGATTAAGGTAGGTTCTTGAAGGCTGGATATTAAGATGTTGTGTTGGCTATTACGTGTTATGATCACTTCATTGTACAACCAGTCACCCATTAATCTTTTCAATGTCAAACAGAATTTGCTTTTATATTCCAGTCATGTGAGATATGATGTATATAATTCATAGAGTTCAATCTTCTTATCCTTTTTCTTCCCTCTGTAGAATTGCAAAATTCACCATTCTGTGGTTGGGCTTCGATCTTGCATATCAGAAGGTGCAATCATAGAGGACACATTGCTGATGGGAGCTGATTATTATGAGGTAAAATGCCTTAAACATTAATCACTTGTCATAAACATTAATGACTTATTATCAATTGTTTATTCGATGAAGATGTGTAGTTGTGTTCTGAAATGCTATGCATTGCATGTTTGTAAAAGTTTGGAGGTTGACTTGTCTTGAGTGACAATTTTAACTCTTGTTTCATTATGAGTGTATTCTCTCTTGTTTCAGACTGATGCAGACAGGAGGTTTCTGGCTGCAAAGGGTAGTGTACCAATTGGTATTGGCAAGAATTCCCACATCAAGAGGGCAATAATTGACAAAAATGCTCGAATTGGGGACAACGTGAAGGTTATAATCCTTTCATAATCTTTTCTCGTGGGTTTTATCTTTTGAATTTGTGCAAATTAGTTAATGTGTTATTTCAGTTTCTCTCTTCCAACTCTTAGAAAAATAGGGAAGTTATATTATATAGCCCTATGTAATTTGCTAAATCACTAAAATACCACTTGCTTCATATTTTTTCTTATTTTTCCTGCTACAGTTTTCTTAGTTACTAGTTATTCTTCTAATGAAGTTGTTGATGGTCAATTTCATTTTTGGTCACCAAGTATCTGATAAGAGCTTTAACTTACTGGAAATCAATTGATTTTTTTTTTTGAAAAGTATATTAATTTCGAAGATATATACAACCAATATCACTAGATTGTCGTATAATTGTTTTGCTCCATACACTCCATTTAATTTTTATATGTATAGTTGTGCTACTTATTGAAGTTAAATTGTTACCTTGATGTCTTAAATACAATGCTTGCATCCTGAAAGATTGTTTCCTGATATGTATTTTTTTTTTTTTTTTTTTGTCTTCTCAGATCATAAATGGCGACAATGTGCAAGAAGCAGCTAGAGAAACCGATGGCTACTTCATTAAAAGCGGGATAGTCACCATAATCAAGGATGCCCTGATTCCCAGTGGAACCATAATCTAGAATTTTCATGCTTTCAGTTTCATCTCTAGCTAGGGGTGCCTTCCCTTCCATTTGTTACTCTTCGTAATTGCAATTATGTTTCTGCTTAGGTTATCTTTTTGATATTGGTGTATGTATATCCCCGGGCATTATAATGTAATTAAAAGAGAGGAAGAGAGGACCTGGAAAGTTATGCTGTAAAGGTCTAGTTTATGCAGAAATAAAAGCTTTTGACCTCTGTTTGCATGTTTTTTACTTTTCTTTTTGGTCTTATTCACATAAAATATCTCTCTAGACACCAAACTGGAGAGAAACTGACCCAGAATAACGGACTAGACTCCCTTTCATGCTGTGATTGAAGAAAGGGCGTATATAATTATATGGTAACAATTACATTTATTACCATTATTAAAACAGAGGCCTTTAGAACACTGCAGTGCACGCCTGTACTTATGATACCAGAGAATAAGGAAAGCCCCTCCGAATTTCTTGCCGCATCCGGAATGCTATGGCCTGAGACTTCGACGGACTAGACTTCCAACTTTGTGTCAATCAGAATTCAAAGACGTGTTTTTATAATCAAAATTCTATGTAATATTTGTTAGTCTTCTTTTGTGAAAGAAAATATATGCGTTAAAGATATTATATTGAAAGAATTGAAGTTGCAAAGATCTGCACCTTGAATAGCTGAGAGGT
>WYDK02000059.1:3426808-3451143 GCA_009867345.2 Toxicodendron radicans
AGAAAATATATGCGTTAAAGATATTATATTGAAAGAATTGAAGTTGCAAAGATCTGCACCTTGAATAGCTGAGAGGTCGGTAATTTTCGCCTCTACTTGAGAACAAGAGTATAATAAGCAAAGCGGTAAGAGCAGGTCTACTAAAAAGCTGACATGTTGAATTAGTAAATCTACTACAGTAGTCTGATCAGGGATTTATAAATTAATTTTTCATTTCAAGTCAATGTTTTTGGAATAATTTAAGTGGTTGACTCACAGTAAAGAGTCTTCCAATTACAAGAGGCTGAATCTTAAAATTGTATAGAGATTCGGCTATCTCCTTCTCCTCTTATCAAGGAGTTAAGGTTTGACTAGACATGGAGATAGAAGTTCTACAAAAACAAGTGCAGCAGGCAGTATATTTCAACATTGGAATACTTTGTTTGATTTATTCAAGGAGAAAAGATTGTTCTAGAAGGATTCTCGTTTCCAATTTCTACTTAATAAGTCAAGATGAAGCAAATATCTTTGACTTATCAGAGAAACCTAATATTATTTATATATTCCTTATTCAGTGGAGACAGTATGGGAATGTTCATATAACAAGCTGTGCTGGTTACAAGGTACCCCCAATTTCTTTTATTTATTATGGGTTGTTTTTATTTATTTTATTAAAATGCAAAAGGGCAAAGAAAGATAAATACAAGCAGTTGTTTAGTTGAATAAACAGATTTTATTGATAATAAAACAACATACAATTGACTGCAGGCAGGTTCAGGGTCTTACAACCCCTTAAATAACCAACAAATCCTAATTGAACAACACCACAAAAAGTTATTAATGTTAGAACATTACAATTTAAAACCTTGAAATTTCACAAAAAAACACAGTGGATTCTTGACGTTTCGTGACCTTTGATCCCTCCGTCAAAACTGCTCAAACTCATCTCCCATAATCACCCATACTTAATTACATCAACCAACAACTCCGATTCCTACATAACTTTGCAATCAAAATCTTCTCATATTAAAACACCACCAAATACAAGGACAGTACTTCAACCATTTTGTCTAACTTGTGGAGCTGGTACTGGAGTCGCCTGACGTCCTGGACTTTGCCTCAGACTTCGACGACGTCGCTCTACACTTCCGTTTGTACTCTCACGGACTAAACTTTCTGTCAGTCACAGTTGAAATACAAGATTACTACACACAAACTAAATAAAAGCAGAGTCGATTTAACAAATAAAACTCAAATTTTCAAGATAATTCGCACCTTGGATAGCTGAGAACTTGGCAATTCTCGCTTCTGTTACCATAGGCCATGAACTCATTGATAGAACTATACAGGCAACAATCAAAGCACATACACCAACATTAATCTTGTAACACTTTGACATTCTGTATTACTCTAAATATGATAATACACCCCAAAACCGATAATATTTATTTACTATCTTCTCAAAATGCACATTCCAACTCTCAACCATCAAAACGATTATATAACGCAACCAACAGAATGTTTCACTTCATGAGCTCCATATTTTCCTTCTGATTGTTGTTGCCTGACACTAAAAGAAGAAGGTAAACAATCTCTGAGTAGGAAGAAAATCAATTTCTAAAATGTCAGCCAAGTCCTTGTATCACTCATTTACTCGGCTTCCATTGTTGTGCTAATAATTGGATCCTAAAAGAAGAATTGAAAGCCAGGTAGTGAAAGAGAGTAAAGAGTATCTACTGAGGGAGTTCGTATTCTTATCTTCTCTCATTGAAGTTGATTTGATGTAACGAAAGTTGCAACTGTAAGTTGTGGTGTACAGCTTGATCCATAGAAGATTAACATATTTATATATAATATTGTCAAGAAAATATTCTTTTAATTTAGTGCAACATTTTCAACATGAAATACATTGATCCATTTTACAAATATTTATTCTAGAAGGGGGTCTCGTGCTTTCCAATATCCCCACTTAATAGATTACTATATCTCAGTCAACACAGAAATGATTAACATTTCAAATTTAGCTGAAATCTTTTAGATATTGTCAAGAAAACCTTCTCGTTCAAGGGAAAATCAAGCATTGACATGTGAACCACTATCGTTAACCATATTGTATATGTTGTCTACTAAAGTTAAAGGTGGACGACAAGTAGGTTATTACTTTCTGTATGTGGACGACAGTTTATTCCCTAATCTTACACATATCCGACATGCAGGTTAATAATAGTTACGATAATTGACGGTTGGTTTCTCATGTACGTAGAAGACAAGTCATCCGATGACGATCTCATACTTAGTTACCAAGTCTTGCTACATTTTAATTAAGTTTATTGTTAATTTATTACTTCAAGTTTGGCGATGATTATGCAACCAAATTAATTAGTTAGTAATTCATTCCCATTTGAAGTGGAATGTACCCAAAATTCACTTGATTGCGTACAAGAAATTCTTGGTCTTTTTGGATAATATCAAGTGCATATATATTTTCTCTCTTTTAATTAACATTTATATGTCGTCACCTTTCCATTCATCATCATTCTCCCACATTTTTTCTAAAAACACACCTTCACCTCTTACAACCATGAATTCATATGAATTTGGTGAAAATTCATATCATTGAGAGTTAACTCGTGATATTATGAATTTTATAAAGAGAAATCGGAACATTAACTTCTAAGACCCCAGTACTATATAGGTTGATCTAAGTTTCCTTTTAAGTTTTTCAGACATCAATAATACATCATTGTTTTAAAACTTGAACGGTTGACCGGTCAGACAGGAAACTAGACCTTTATCCAATCGGGATACATCCTAAACCTGGTTATAGCAGTTAGATTGGATTGACCCGAGATTAAACCGACTGAATAGTATCGAATCATCGGTTCAACCGTCGGGTAGAGAAACGGTGGCTAAACCGAAACTCTAATTCCTAAAATTAAAATCCCTAAATTCTATTCTTGAATTTCATTTCTTCATCTTCAATTTCAATATTCAGTTTTTCATCTTCACTCCTTCAGTTCTTTTAATCTTTGATTTGGACTGTAGTCCACTCCGCCTCTGAGTCGCTAGCCATCCACACTTCAGTTCACTTGGCCTCTGCCCATTCGCACTTCGCAATCTGCACTTCACTGGCTTGATCTCTAAGCCCTCTTCCACTCAGGTGCATTTGTTTAGTTTTTCTAATAACATTCTAAATAGTATTTGTGAAAAAGTATTTTGAGTTGAGTTGTATTTAATAGAATAGGATTTGAATTTGAAAACGTGTTTGGTAAATTTTTTTTTAAAGTTTTTTAGTATATTTTTTGAAATATTTAGATTTTTTTAACCCCCAATATTTTTTAAATTAGTTAAATAGCCCAACGATAAAAGTTTAAAAAAATGATGAATGCACCCCCACCTATAAGAAGTCGCCGGTCGCCGACGACTAGCAATGTCATGGCGCACGGCCAACTGGATCTGGTTGGCTGTGCACCGGTAAGGCCATTTCTGGGTAGATCATCGAATTTGGTTGGAAAAAACCAGAACGGCGCACGACTTGCCATATCCAGCCGACTGAGCACCGTGAGATTGCCGCTAGTGACTGGTTGTCCTCTTGTGGGTGGGGGTGTATGTGTTAGTTTTTAAACTTTCATTTTTGTAGAATAAAATTAGAAAAATGTTTTAATTTGAATTTGAAAAAAATGTTTTGAATATGATAGGATTTTGGATAGGATTTATGAAATATTAAAACAAACATGTATTGGATAACATTGGATAAGATAATAGAATTGGATAGCATTGGATAACATTGGATAAGATAATAGAATTGGATAGCATTGGATAACATTGGGAAAATTAAAACAAACGGGCAGTATTTTTGAAGCATAAAATAATGTGAGCAAATCAAAGTTAGAGGAGGAGATTAGAACATTTCGAGACTACGAGGGAAGCTTTTCTCGTGAGCTTGCTATTGAAACCTACAAAACCACACGACCTGATATATATTAGCTAGTTATTAAATTTTTGAGTTTTAAGTCCGATTCTTTATGAACTTATGTTTAATTTTTAATTAGATGAATAGTGGATAACATATGGGTACAATGCTCTAAATTTACAGAGGTTTGGAATAAAAATTCTAAGCCAAACTTCAATCTCTTCGGGATGTGAGAGAAATTTAAGTGTTTTTTAACACATACATTCTAAAAAGAGGAATAGATTGAAGCATCAACGGTTGAATGCTCTTGTTTTTGTTTATTATAACTTGCGTTTGCAAAATATATATAAAACATTGGCAATTATGCATTACTCTTTTTATTATTATCTATTTTCTTGTGTCACAAAAAAAGAAGTTTTGATCCTATTGATTATGAAAATATCGATAAAACTAAATTTTGGATAATTGAGGATGAAAAAGAGGTTGGTGAACTTAATTATGATGAATTGGAACAAATATTTTATGGAAAATGACCTATTCTAGTTGGTGATGACCCTGCTTATTATGATTCATCACAAGATTCACAATGCTGTTTTCAAAATTTCAAGCAACTTGGTAGTTGGTATATCTTTCACATTATATATTTTATTGATTTTCATCTCTCATTGAAACTTTTGTAGATGATGATTCAGATGATTTAGATGATGGTTTGAAAGTTCAATTAAGGATGAATTCTAGATCATTGGGTGGAAATGAAGATTGAAATTGATATAGATTTGAATTTATTTTATTTATGTTATATTATTTGTTGAATTTGAATTTATTTTATTTATCATTTCATCTTTAGATCTGAATTTTTGATTTATTTTATTTATCTTATATTGTTGTTTGAATTTTGGATTTGGATGATATTATTTTAAAATTTTATTAGAATTTTTAATTTTATTTTATTATGCTGATGTCATAACATTACATTGTAATACATGATAAATTATGTATAAAATATGATAAAAATATATAAATAATATTATATTTTAACTTAGTATTATACATGATGTGACAGTTGATTTGGGAATATTATATAAAGGAAATAATCATGTCATCAACGGATAAATCAGTTATAAGATGTGGAGGATAAGCATGGCAATGGGTGTATCAGTATCATGACTTGGCTTTTACAATTTAAATGTTTTATATTATTTAAACGTTTTATACATACATACAGTTAACCATTTAATTTTAGTAAGACATGTTTGCTCTTCCACATTTATATTTACATTAATGATTTATTTATTTCAAAACAATATAATAATTTTAAACATGGATATCAAAGTTTCATTGGTTAGGTTTGTCAAGAACTAAAAAATTTATCTATTTTGGGCCCGTTTTCCCCCTTAATCCAAGCCAATCATATTTAACTTTATTAATTAAAAGAATGTATGTTTCATTATTCTAAACATCTATCCAAAATCATATCATGTCTAACCCAACTTAACTCAATTAAATTAAATATTTTTCTATTTTTATTCCACAATAATAAAAGTTTCAAACCTTAATAAATATACTCTCACTACACACAAACATTGTCAGTGGCCGACAACCACCGCCAACCGTAGAACGACACACGGTCGATCGGATCTGGCCGACCATGCGCCGATCTTGCCTTTTTCAGCCAGAAATCTGGCCAAAGACGATAAGATCGGCGCATGGCTGGCCAGATCCAGTCGGTCATGCGTCGTTCCACAATCGAGCGACGGTGGTTGGGTGACTTGGAGATATTTTTAAAAATTTTAAACTTTTATTGTGGAGTGTTTAGGTAATTTAAAAATTATAGGTATTTAAAAATTTATTTTAAATATTTCCAAAAAAATATTAAAAAACTTTATTTAAAAAATGTACCAAATACATTTTCAAAATCCTATCTTATCCGACTCAACTCACTTTTTCAATATTCAATCAAATATTAACTCACAATAACTAAACAAACGGGGTCGTAACTTTTTCTCTTACATCAATCTCAACAATACCAATACATGATTGATGGCTTTTAAAACAATTATCTATTCCACATATTTTTATCGATTTACGTATGAATGATGCATTACATATATGGTAGTTTATGCCATTTTTTAAAATATTTTCATTTTTAAAACTATATTATAGCATGGATGGGTTATCAATAAATTACGACAGCTAGATATATATGGTGCTCCCCAATCTCCACACCCACCTCCCTCATCCACACCACTGCCGTTACACCCACCTACCGCAATTCGGCCAAAAACCACCATTGATATGATAAAAAAGCCACCGCAATTTGGAAAACTAAGAGATTGCTTGCCACCAAATAAGAAACCATTAATACTCTCAAGACACTCTGAAGCAACCAAGTTTCGTGCCATTTGCAAGACATTGAAACGCACATATGCCACAAATATTTATATAGAGCTCCAACATCTTCATCATGTTTATAGATTAAATTATAACACTTTCTCTGCATCTTCGCCATTTATTTACATTAATTTTCTAATGGAATTACCAAATGGTCAGCATCAAAGCCGAAGGCGATCGATTATAGATTACAAGAAAAGTTTGGAACGTTGTGCAGGTGAAAAATTAATGACAATAGCATACATGTCATATTAAGAACCAAACGTGTTGCATCCGATGCTACATTCACAAACAAAACAAACAACATGTCGTCCGTCAATAGAGGACAATACGTTGTACATAAACCATGATTTACCTATCTATGATCGATACACCGCTTGCAAAATGCATACATAAATGTTATTTCTACATTTTATACAAGGAAGATGATCTCTTACAACTCAAGGCTTCATGCATGTTTATCAGCATAAATAAGACTTGATCTTGGCTTTTGGAAAATCTTGTCCAAGAAATTAAGCATCCGACTTCATCTTATCAAAATGGTAACAATTTAGTGGGATTAGTAACCACATGTCAGAAGATTAATCTGACTGGCAGACATTCAAATTATCCTAATTTGTTCCTAAGATAGAGAACATATGAGATTACATTAGTAACCTGGTTTTATTGCTGGGTGTTTCCATGCGTTGGATTAGGTACTGGACTGTAAATTGATATAGGAACTTCCCTGGCGCTCCTCTTCACCAAATTTTCTGTCATATAATTAAGTTTGCAAATTTTAGAACAACGTGATATAATTACACACACACACAAAAAACCATCTGACTAATCAAAACAGGCTATTGCCAGCAAGCAAAACGGAGAAAATTGAAGCTAGCTAGAAAAAATTTCACCTTGGATAGCTGAGAACTTGGCAATTCTTGCTTCTGTCGACAGAGAACGCCACATGATTGTTACCAATATAAAAGCTACATATAAAGCAAATAGAGTAGTGTTTCTGAAGAATATTTTCTGCATTCTCAAGTTCTAAAAAATGATATTGAAGCGCTGTATAGATAATGAATAGAACTCTACTATTTATTTGGCTGAGGAGCGTGTCATAGTTTCAAACATGTAGCTCATGATCCTAATCATCAAGTCAAACCATCTGTCCAAGGGTGGTAATCACACCCAATAGGTCTTCTGATCCAACTCTTTTTAATTAAAATAAATATAAATTATTCCTATGATTTGATGACTCTATAGTTGATAATAGAACTTAAAAGGTTCTATTCGGAGGAAAAAAGTCAATATAACATAGTGCTATGAAGTGGACAGTCGAACAACGTTTGTAAGAACTGGAGAAAGCTTGTATACATTATCAAATAAGCTGCATAAACAAACCTTTAAACAGAGTAGCATCTTCCCACGACACTTCTTATGAAGAATCATCCCATTTCCTAAATTATTTGAGTTTGCGTAAATACCGCGTGTTGACAAATTCAATCTATAACTTGGTTATTTTTCTTAAGCAAAAACATTGAAATTTTTAAGATGTGCGTAATTAGTATAATAATATATGGGGATTTAGGCCAAGCTGTGTTGTTTCCTATAATTTATTAGAATATTAGAACTTATATGCGGACTGAAATACCTATGAATTATAAATGTGAGTTGATGCAAGAACACTGCTTAATTAATTTGTTGAAATTCTTCATTTTTCATATGTTACTGACTGCAGTCTTTGTGTCTGTGTTCCTATTGACGTACAATTGGGGGCATTTCATTATGCATTTATATAGGAAATATAGAAGCTCAATATCCAAACCAATTTGTGTAAGAAGTGATCTTAGCATCATACAGAAGACACCGTTATTTCACTGTTTACTTAAGGTTGAATATAGTACCATTTTTATTTTTTGAATTTTTGGTCTTAATGATGTGATAGTTGCATACTAATTTGTACTCATCATCTGTCATTGATTACCAACATGGCATGTGAGATGGTCTGCTTCAAGTGCAACTTCATGGAGATGATTTTAGGTATGATGGGATTTTGTTGAGGACACATCTGCTACATTCATTTCTCTTTGTAAACGTTCCATGGTTTCAAAAATACAATGCATACACATTATTAATGATTTTATGTGGAAAATTATATTAAATGGAGTTTGGCGTTGGCCATGCGTTTCCAGTTATTTCGATTTAAATGTGTTGCACATGGTAAGACGTACTAATTAAGAGATTGATAATTTTGTGGACAGGCCTGCTTCTGGTGTATTTGTAAACTGAATTTGCATAATGAGGAGATAGGGTTATATATAGGGTTTATTAGGAGCTTTATAAATTTGACCTTTGGAAACGGGACACCGTTTTGCTAAATATGGTACGACGTCGTCTCAAATATCAACTGACAACTGTTATTATTAGTTCATAATCAAGCATTCACCATGTAACTTAGTGAAGGAAAAAATATTAGACATCTTTAAACATAATCCGAGTGAAGTGCAATTCTGAGAAAGGAATTTATTATACAAACTCAAACACTTGCTTCTACCATTACAAAATCAGTCAAAAATTTAAAATGCTGGTACGTCCTACCTTGCTAGAGTTCTGGAACTCTACTAATACAAGAAAACTGGAACATAAGTGTCAAACTGATAAATGCCAGATCTCCTTCGATACATGTAAACAGTATAACGCTTGTTCATGGTTTTCGAGTACCACCGCTCGCTTCGGCAAAGCTTTTACTGGAGTATCCTGGAACTAGCCTCAGATTCAGGCTGGTGAGACTTTCTGTCATCCTTTTGATTAGCTAAACTCTCTGCAATTGAGAGTTCAAGAAAAGGCATGACCAGAGAAAGTTAAACCAGTAAGTTAATAATAAGATAAAATAGAAAATAGTAATGTTACATGTAAAAGATGATTTAATAAAAGTTTAGAATAATGATATAAAAGAAATAGTTTTAAAAAAATGATGTAAACTTAACTTTGTCTATAAAAGAAAGGCTAACTGTTTCAGTTTCGTATTGAATTTGCAGGTTGCAGCGAAGGTACTTGATGTTGTAGGAATTCTCCCCCGTTGGACCTGGATTTAGTGCTGTAATTGGGCCATAAAGATGAGATCAGCCCAAAGGAAATTCTACTGGGGGTTAACTAAGAAAGTAGCTAGTTAATTATAAGTAAAGCCCAATACAAAAAGGCCCATGGAGGAATGTTGACTTGACAAGACTATATGAATTGGCAAAAAAAAAAAAAAAAAAAATGTAGAAAGTATTAAAGTGGAATTATTAATTTGTAATTTCTATCTGATTATAGTTCGAATATTTAAGTAGAAATAAGCAAACTCTTTATATAAGGATGGCAACCAGAGAGGATCCACCATGGTGGAGAATGCTTTCATTCCACTTAATATTTTCCTTTTATTAATTAAACTTATCAACAATAAAGTAAAAAATTTAAGCTTTATTTGTCCAAGTAAAAAAGGACATTTTGAATATACAAAACTTAGAACAAGCAGGCAGCTACCTTTGATTTTATGTATTTCGTTTCCCATCTTTTTGGTGCCCTTGTAATTACATTTGTGAAATTCATTAATGTGACTAAATAAATTCTTTTCATTCCTCTTCTATTTCAGAAATTTAATCTAGCAGGTTTACTGTTTTTCCTTCAACGCATGGACATTTGGTTGCGAAGTATATTACAATATTTGGCAAACCTGAGAGTCTTCCTGGGACCAGAGCTTGATTCGTTATAATTTATAAACCAGCTAACTTAAATGGTGAATTCATTGTAAGACGTAAGTATATAAGAGGACAGGTAAAAATTGTAACACATGCATGCTTGATGTCATGATAACTAGGAATTGTAAAAAACACATATATTTTATTATTAAATGTTCATATCATTTTTGGAAGAAATTTTATTGATAAAAACCATAATTTGAGATAGACAATGCTCAATTCCAGGATGCAAATTTATCCAGACGGATATGCAGCATATATAGATTGATTCTTGTACTCGGCTTCAACTAATTAGACCAGGTGACGCAGGTGCAAATTGTGTTATCCTATCATTCTTGCTTGGACAGTTGATAATCAAAGGAACAAGCCTCAGACTCTGGCGGACTAGACTTCCTGTTACGAACACGAGACCGGAGTGATGAGTTAAATACTGAAACACAAAGCACATTTATTGAAACAGGCTTCACTCTTAGAAAGCTCTAAGTTGTTCTCTTCCATTTCAAGATTGGGTTTCTTCAAGTATATGTCAAAGAAAGCTCGATACAGCGTTTTAACTGCGAGATTATATACATGGTATATGTGTTAAAAGCTGTAACCCATCATGTAAATCAGAAAAATGAAGCTATTTGAACCTTGGAATTCTTGCTTCTGTTAGTAGAGGCCATGAACTCAATGTTAATAAGATGTAGGCTACAAGCAAAGCAAAAACAGGAACACTCACAATCCGTTTCATTGCTTAGTTCTCTAAACAGTTTATCAAGTGCACATTAATCCCATTCTAGTTGAAATATTAATGCTAAGTTAGGTGTTTGTAGGAAAATGGGAACAAATCTTAACCACATTGTCAGGATGTGTATTATAAAGTTTTTAAAAATTCATGAGAGCAAAAATTACAATCTTAACGATTCGTTAATCCTTTAGACCATTAATTTAAAACAATAAATAGTCAAATGCTTATGTTAAAAAAATGCAAATTTTTAGCCTATTTCACCATATACAAAGTCAAATAGAAGCCACAAAATGGATCCCACTTCATTTGTGCGTATGGGATGGGATAGTTGTTTGAAGACTTGGTCAGTCAACTATTTAAAATATTCCATAAATATTGACTTGAAATTTGCTTTGTTTTTGAAACGCATACATATTGGAGGTTTGCGTGCTGTCTAAGTTATACTCGTGTCATTTTCAGTGTGTGACAAGAGAAATGTAGAAGACAATGTTCTAAAAGAGCAGATTTTTTAATACATGTAATACCCTCAACTTTGTTTGTTATTGCTAATTAGTACTTTAACCCTTTTTCCAATTGGTGTATCCCTTTGTCCATGGCTCAGACTTCTGTTGCTTTTAGGAATCATATATGAATAATATTATACTTACAACTAGTCATACAATCAGATATACAACTAGACAAAAAAAATATAGGATAAAATGAATTTTTGTTTGATTGTATGACTTAGTTATAAATATAACATTATTGATTATATATTTATAGGCTCCGACGTATTAAACCATGCATCTGTCATACTTTGATGGACTAAACTTTCTGCCCTTGAGTGTCAAAGGGCGAAGGCATGATTAATTGAGAGAAATTTAAGAGCTAAAAATAAATAAACAAAGGTGAATCCTTGGGTAATTCTTTTCTGTTTCATTTAATTTGAATTTGCAGAATAATTTCAAATGCTAAATATGCAACAATAAATGCATCAGGAAGTTGTTGTCAAGATTTGAACTTTGGATATCGGAAAAATTCGGGAACTTTTGCTTCTACTACCGAGGGCCATGAAGTCCATGATAAGACAATTAAGGCTACAAGCAAAGGACAGACAACATCATTCCTGTGGCAACCTGGCATTTTCTATGCCAAAAAAATGAATGAGAATTTCTAAGTATTAAATTATATTTGATTATCCACAATGGGAATGCTTCAAAGTTGAAAAGAAGACGTCATTGTGAACTCAGAATGAAGAAAGTCAAATTTTACGCATTGAGTTCTCTAAGTCGAAAATTCCATGGCGGCATGATAGTTATTGGAGTTACTATTAAGAACTGTTGGAATGCAAATAATAGAATTTCGTTTATTGCAAAGTAATATTGAGTTTAGAGATTCTTGATATTATTAAAACATTTTACTTATTTTATTTTAGTATAAATAGATAATGTTATTCAATTATAATCAATTCAATATAATTGAATTCACTAAATTATCTTCTTGAGTCTCCTTTACTCATAATTCTGACAAGAACAACTGTATTTCTATCCTCAAAACTTTGAACATGCCAGAAAAGTTTTTTGGTTTTTCTGAACTTTGTACAATCCAGCAGTTTCCTTTGGTTTTATGTGTTCTGCTACCCCCATTATCATGGTGCCCGTAATTCTACTGTTAAATTCATTTTCCTAAGGTTCTACATAAATTTTTTGCATCAGTCATCCACGAACTCAATCCAGCGGGTTAACTGTTTTCCTTAAACGAACTGGGATTTGATTAGGATGTGTACACAAGTTTTTTGCGAACCTAACTTGATGATAACTAATAAGAGAAACATATTTATTATTTATATGATGATAACTTGTAAGAGAAGGAATTGCAACAAGCACTTGTATTTTATTAAATGTTAATATCAAATGTTGGACGAATTTTATTGATAAATACATGAATTAGAGATAGACAATGCTCCGGGATGCAAATTTATCCAAGACAGATGCGGCATATACTGATTCTTGTACTGGGTCTCAATTATTTTAAACCAGGTGACTCCGGAGCAACCTGTTGACGCATTCCATTCGTACTAGGACTCCTAATAGTTGTAGGAACTGGCCTCAGACTCCGGCGGACTAGACTTCCTGTCAGCAAAGACAAACACGAGAACAGAGTGAAAAATTAACAACTGGTACACACAAAGCATATACATCTACCGAAACAGACTGCACTGAAAACAATCTCTTAGTGGTTCTGTTCATTTTCAAAACATGGTTTCTTCAAGTATGTCAAAGAAAACCTGATACAGAGATTTAACTGCAACATTATGTGAGTTAAAAGCTATATCCCGTGATGTAAATCAGAAAAAAAATGAAGATATTTGTACCTTGGATAGCTGCGAATTCTGGAATTTTTGCTTCTGTTTGTAGAGGCCATGAACTCATTGTTAATACCATGTAGGCTACAAGCAAAACGCAAACAGGAACACTCTTAGAGAACCCTTTCATTGCTAAGTTCTTTCAATATCTTATCTAGTGCATGTATCAGTACTGACATATATAAAGACGTAACCAATCTCCTCCCAGTTGAATCATCGATGCTAAGTTAGGTCTTTAAAAAAAGCTAACCACACGATTATTAAGATAAATGTTATATGAATTTTTTAAAAATTCAAAAAGTTAAAATCGCAATATTAATTCTTCTTGTGGTGTATTTATTTGACTGCATATATCATTCAGCAAGTCTCCATTGGAAAAAGAGAACCACTTCGATTGTGATTTTTAAAACAATAAATAGTCAAAAATATTTAGGTTAGGAGATGCAAAATTCAACCTCTTGTAAGCATATCCCAATTACAAAGAGTAAACAACTTTTTCCCACCCAAGGTCTGCCTGAATGACTTTCCCACCCAAAATGTTTCAAAATACCACTTTCCCACCCAAAGTTTATAATATATTAATACCTATAATATACTTTACTTTCTCAGCTGGTGTTCAACGAGTTACCAGGAATCAGAATAAGAGTGATTTTGTAGAGTGGAGGCTGGTGGATCGAATGGTGGTGATCGATTGAATATTAGCAGCTGAAATCATCCAAAAATCAACTAAGAAACGGGAAACCCTAGCTTTGATGTGTTCGACAATCGGTGAGAAATCAGGTGTCGAAGTGAGAGGGGTTTTGTAGAGAAGAGAACGAAGATTCAAATAGTTGTGACGGAGAGAATTTTCGCCATCGAAATCGGCTTTGGGTAGTAACATAATATTAACTTTGGGTGGAAAAGTGATATTTTGAAACTTTTTGGGTGGGAAGTGTTATTAAGGCAAACCTTGGGTGGGAAAAAGTCGTTTACTCCATTACAAAATGTCAAAAAGAAGCCAACAATGACGTGTTTGGTTTGCTGTATATCACAACACTAGAACACGGCATTGGATTGAAAATTTAAGATAATAGGCTTCATTTGGGCGGGGACAGGATGGGATTGTGGTTGGAAGACTTGGTGAGTCAACAAGTTAGTAGAGGCCATGAACTCATTGTTAATAAGATGTAGGCTGCAAGCAAAGCACAAAGGTTTGGGGTAACTAGGTTAAAATAATAAGTTCGACAAAACAAAAATTCACAACTTTTCATTGGTAGTACACCAATAAGAAATAAGCTACCATAGAAGCCACTACAATTCTACAACACATACTTGATAGGATGTTATCTTATAAGAAAGGAATAATTGTAATTTACAAACAAAACATTTATTTTATAAATGTTCATAATATATCATTTGTGTGGATGAACTTTATTGATAAAGCTGTGAATTAGAGATAGAAAATGCTCCAGGATGCAGATTTATCCGGACAGATGTAGCATATACTGATTCTTGTACTCGGACTCAACTATCCGTGTCCACCCCTCCTTGCATTCGGGTTTGGAGTATTGATAGTTACAGGAACAATCCTCAGGCTCCGGCTGACTAGAGTTCCTGTAAGCAGAGACAAAGACAACACAAAACACATTTACTGAAACGGGCTGCTCTCAAGACAATCTCGTAGTGGTCTATTTCCATTTCAAAATTTTGTTTCTTGAAGTATGTCAGAGAAGCCTGATAGAGAGCTTTAATTGCAACATAATATAATATAAATAGTAAGTACGTACGCATGCAAAGCAAAAAAAAAATGAAGCTATAAGTACCTTGGATTGCAGCGGACTCTCGAATTCTTGCTTCTATTAGAAGAGGGCATGAGCTCATTGTTAATACGATATAGGCTACAAGCAAAGCACAAAGAGGAACGCTCTTAGAGAACCGCTTCATAGTTCAGTTCTTTGAATATTTTATCAAGTGTGTGTCAGTGACATATATAAAGACTAAACCAATGCCCATAGTTGAATCATTGATGCTAAGTTAGGTGATTGATTAAAGAAAAAGGAATGGAATCTCAACCACATGATATTATCAAGATATACGAATTATAAATTTTTGAAAATTCATGAGAGCTAAAGTCACAATCTTAATTCTTCATGTGGTCCATTCATCTTGATTTATTGCATATACACTTCCTACCTATCTATTAGTTTACACGTTAAACTGAATGGCGTATTGACTGCATTCATTGTTAGAAAATGATGCGTTTATTTTAGTTGAACTTCTTGAAAATATTACTTGCAAGTTTGATCGCCTTTTTCTTTTAATCAATTCAATGGTTAGAGAATGAAAAACAAATGCCCTGACTTCAGTACCTTGATACCTAAAAAGTATTGATGAATCAGGCTTTCTGTTCAAGAATTGAGTTGATCATTTCTGCTTAAAGTAAAAATTTACAGGATGGGTCAATGCTTGTTTTCTTAAATAAGTTCGTTCATGATCAAATCATACGCTGAAGATACTCTAGAGAGTGACAAAATACAGGTATAGATGAATCGGGCCTTTTGTTGAAGTATTTGTTGCTCAACGAGTCCCCAAATAATGTTAACTGCTACAGATATTATTTGCCTTTCAGGAACCAGAAAGAAATCTCCCTTGATTGAAAAGTCTTTCCAACTCCCGCAATGGTTAATGTTGTCAGTTGTCACGTTTAACGCACCATTTTTCAGGTATATACTTTCGAATTTTACAGGGTATACCGTATACGGGCCTCAGAAAGGCAGTACTATTGGACATTTGGATTTACTACAGGTAATGAGCTAGTTAGCAAAAAGCTGATATTCAACTGCTTTCTTTCTTCATTGCATTGTACATTTTAAATCTTGATCATGTTGGAGGGTAAAACAGCCTTGAATTGTTCAGTCAGGGTCCTTAAATAGCCTCTTAAGATAAGACTATAGAAAGCCTGCATTTCAAAACTTCAAACAAGCCCCGTCGATGCTGGTATTTCTAACTCCGCATACCACAATCTTTTGGGGCCACAAAATGCAATTCACAGATATATTTGTTAAACCTTCTTCCTGTTGAGTCCAATGTAATCAACATTACCTCCTGTTTACTGTTGAGGATTCTTTGGCCATGATGTTCCTCCATTTATCCTTGAGATCAGCTGGATTGCGAGTTGGATCAAAAACATGGTGACCAAATTCCAAAATTTTCCTCCAAGGTAGATTTTTGTTCACTTTAGTTGAAAATTTCTGCACTCCTTCCTGCAGTATAAGAATAGATGGCAACAAGTCAGCAAATCAGATATTGGAAATTTCATCTTCTGTCTCAATCCTAAGTATTAAACAACCCATTAAAACAACAATTAAATTTCTTAGAATACCCTGTACTTCACATTTAAAAACATGAAAACACATAAATTATGTGCCAAATTATGTTCCTGTAAGTAATTCATTAAACTGAAGCTGCTAATTTTGAACCTGTAATTTATAAAGTTTAGAACTAACCAAAGCAATGGAATGATGATAAATGACATTTTAGAAGAAAAAAAAAAAATGTTGATTTATCTGAAAGCCGATGGGGTGCGGTGCACGGGTACTTATCCACTAGGAGACCCGTGTTGTATAAATTTATATCGTCATGAAGTTGCTGAAGTAAAACCTATCACAACCAGCATCTCTGTGTTTCGGAAATAGTTCAGGGAACAAAAACTTCATACACAATATTTTACCTAAGAAGGTAAAATCTAATAGCAAGAAGTTTAGAAAAGGGAGGGAGGCTATGTCAATAAGTCCATACCTTGAGCATTTCTTCTTCTTCAGTCGTCCAGTGTAGTCTCTTACGCCTATCATTACAAAACATCTGGTTTGTGCTGCAACATAAAAGGAAAATTAATTTCAAATTATATAACAAAAACAATTCAACCACTCAACTAATGCCTATTATAACCAAATTATGACATTTCCAACATGAAATTTTATCAGCGAATAAATTAGCCATATGTACATGAATGCTCACAATTTCTTAGCAGCTGCTTTTTGTTGACTAGGCTTTTTGGAGGCAGTTACTTTCTCATTGTGAGTCCTAGCAATTTTCTTTGGAGCGGCATTTAGTGGGGAGGATCGTTTCTTTGGTGAATCAACATTCTTAGGCGCTTTCTTCTTTCTTTTTTGTCCAACACGCCTCTGACGCGGTAAGATTGTCTCTGCATCAGAATCAGACATTTCAGCTCCTGATGTTTCCGGGAGAATTTTATTTTTATCCTCTCTTCTTCCTTGCTTTAGCTTTACAGAACAAGATACACCTATTTCTCTTCGTTCTTCCTGATGTGGACCATCCACAGCATTTTCTTCTTGTACAATGGAAGCAATACAGGGCTCTGTTTGTGGTGGATCTTCAACAGTCCTTTCATTTCCACTATCATCAACTTGTTCTGAATCCTCCACTTGTATTTCTTCTCCATCTTCTAAAACTTCAAACTCATGACTTTCAGATAAATTTTCCTTACTGGATCCTTCTTTATTCATGATATTCACAGGTGACTTGACCCCCGGTGATTTCTTCATACTTTGATCATCTGAAAGAGGCTCACCTTGGTGTTCGACAGCTGTCTTACATTGTTCACAGGAGTCAGCTAATTTTGCAGTGACCTCATCATTTTCTTGATCATCCTCCACTTCCACAAATTGACTCTCAATTTGATTATCATCCTTCCTATCCTCACAATCACCAAAGTTTTTCTCTCCACCAGGAGGAGAAACATTCAGCTCCTCCTCTTTATCTCTTCCACCATTATTCTTCCCTTTATCATCACCATCCATTTTCGAATCAATAAAACACATTAACGCTCTCTTTGCTTCCATAGCCTTCTTCCTCAACTCTCGAGTCCTCACCATTTCACGTTTATACCAACAATAAGGGCAGTAAAAATTCCCTACATCATCAAATTTAGGTCCAGAATCCATGCAGTTCTCATGAAGGGCAAGTGCGCAGCCAATCTCACTACAAACCAACAAATTCATGCCACTTTTATCACATATAATACAACTCTCTCCTTCTGACCAATCCATTTCCATAAACTCTCCACTGAAACCTAAACCACCAGGCATTCCTACTAGATTATCAGTCCCAATATCACTAAAAGCTGAAGCCGTATTAATATCACCATTGTTTCCATTTGCTTCATCCTGTATAAAGATCCAATCAATTAACAAAGCTAGTCATTTAATTAACAAAACTGATAAACTAAAGAGAAAACAACAAAAGTAAAACCTATCAACAGAGAATAAAAATCTCGGTAACTTTACCACAACGTACACAACACATCGCGATTTGAAGTTCCTAATGTCAAGAATTTCATTTCTATCACCAATAATTGAAAAATAATTATAAAAAACCAAGCATTACAAATCCACAGGTGTAGTTTTCTCTCCTTCTCTTTTTTTCGGTCGATGAAACGACGTCGTTTCGCAACTATCCCCGGTATATGTAGAAAGACACGTAACAAAGAAAAAAAAAAAGAGCAGTTAAAGAGAGAGAGTACCAGGTTGAAGGCGGTAAAAATAAGTGAGGTTGGAGTTGGTGAAGGCAATTTAGAGAGACGAGCTCTGCCACCGCGTTTTGCTTCTCATTCTTCTTAGAGACGATTCTCTGTGTATAGTGCGCGCTTGAGTTGAAATTTGGGTTAAAAAAAAAAGTTTCTTGGGCCATAGCCCATCAGTTTTTATATACGGTAACTAAATTTTTTTTTATAATATATTTTTAAACAATATTTTTCATATAATTTAATATGAATAAAAATTAATTTTATTCAATTATTTTTTGTTACATTAGATTTTATTTGAAATATTATATAAAAATATTGTCTATGTAATATTACTTTTTAAATTTATATGAGATTGAAACATAACATTCAATCTTATTTTATTGAGTATTAAATAAACCACTAAAACTTGAACATAGAGCATTATTCTATGTCTAACTGATTTGATAATTTAAAAAAAAAAATAAAAAAGTTTTGTTTTATATTTACATTGTGATTTTATCTTTTAAATAACAGTTTTTAGTTGATGGTGAAGTTAAAACAAATGGTAGTTGGGATGTTTCATTAAAAGTACAATCCAAAACGTAAGGTTTAAGACTTAATGGAGACCGTTTTATTTCAAAAATAAATATTTAGAGATTACCAAGAGTTTAGAAATAGAAAAGAAATTACAGAGACACAAAGTCATGGGTAGCAACACGTTTTCAGTCTGAAAATAGAAAGAAAGAAGAGAACTGATGGCGATAACAGCGCATGCGAATGGCTATTGTTGAATTTCCATTTCTTACTTTTCTCGTTTTTATTTTAAGCCCCCTCCCCTATACAGTTAATGCTTGCCTTGCCTATTAACAAACACTTTTAATCTTTCTTTTCTTTGTTTAGACTTACTTATTCAATGCCCGAACCACCCACCATTTGACTTCCAATTACGCGCACACTTTCTTTGCATACCCACTCTATTTCTCTAACATTCTTTCCTCGAAACCTCCTTCAAACAATAATATATTCCACGGTTCTTGGATGATTGTGTGAATAATTTATCAATCTTTCGTTGTGGAGAACATGACTGAGCAGTAATGCTCGTGCTTGGACATGGAATTTTTGCTTCTTTTTTGGTCTAATCAATCTGCAACAACAACATGGATAACACAAACAAAAATACAGAACTGACTCATAGTCATTCCCATGTTGAGGTTTGTTTCTTTTTAATCTTCTTTTTTTCATCCCATCTTGAATATCATATATCGTTTTTTGTAGCATTCGGATTCAATGTTACGTAATTATTGATTTTTGATAATAACGGTATTGAATTTTTTGTTTTTGTTTTTTGGATTTGATGTTATGTCAATATTGTTTTTTGATAAAGGGATGTTTCATTGTTTGTGTAGATGGGGTCACTTATGCAAGAAAGAGCAGTGCTTGAGGTTGAAGATGAGGCAGTGGAGAATACAAGAGAGAAACATCCATTTAAAAACAGATCATTATCTCAAGGTGCTTTAGATGATATCAATGAATCTTTATATCTAAAGGGCAACAATATGGGTGGTTTTGTTGAGAGCATCAAGATTGTTATATTCTCTACAAAACTTAATATACTCATGATTTTTGGCCCCATTGCGATTGTTGTAGATAAAGCTTCTGGAAATCATGTGAGTTTGTGTTTGTTTTGCGCTGTTCTGTTCTGTTCTACACATATATATATGAACAAATTGTATGCTTTGCTTATTTAAATTAAATTTTTGAGGGCATTACAGAGTTGGGTTTTTCTTTTGAGCTTGTTGGGGATCATTCCATTGGCTGAGCGTCTCGGCTTTGCTACAGAGTGAGTTTCCATATATAATCTGTTTATTTGTTTATTTAAGTGCTTTTACAGAGAATACATGTGTCATGTGGAATCATCCAATTATTTGAATTTACATATCCTATTAACCCTTTTGGACAGGGTATCCAAATTGGAGAATTTCTTATAGTTTAGATGTGTTTCCATGTCTTAGACTATCAAAATTACATAAATTTGAAATCTGGACATGTACTAGATTTGAAAACTCATTGTGTTAGTGATTAATTACATGATTTGATGAGTTCCTAATGCAGCTTAAACTTACTCTCTATGCAGGCAGCTGGCTTTCTATACTGGACCCACAAGTAATTTTCTTTTCATTCTTTACATTTAAATATTTAAACTTTGCATGATGTTGATTGTTGCAGTTTTTCTTAAAGTTCGTATTTTTTTGAACTTTTTTATTCATCCTCATTCCAGAATTCTCTGCTTTTTTAAGCTTTGTGAATTCACTATTTACAAATACAGATTATGTCCAAAGACTCAGAAAAGAAAAAAAAAAATTAAAGCATTAGAAATAGTAACAGCAGTTAATTTGTTAATGGAGTTTTCTCAGTTGAAGTAAACATATTCTTCATATTATTTTCTCTAAATGCCTTGACATGCGCTTTGCAGTTGGAGGACTTCTAAACGCTACTTTTGGAAATGCAACAGAATTGATAATATCAATTTATGCATTAAGAAATGGCATGATTCGTGTTGTTCAACAGTCATTACTAGGTTCAATTCTCTCAAATATGTTACTGGTGCTTGGTTGTGCGTTTTTCTGCGGGGGACTTGTGATTACTAAGAGGGAACAAGTCTTTAGCAAGGTCTGTCAACACTTTGATCAAATTTGATGTATTAAACCAAGGGGAAAATGGTTAGTTGTTCCTTCTTTGATATCCTTAACAACTCGTTTGACAAAGATGCCTAAATTGTTTATTGATAGGCAGTTGCTTCAGTGAACTCTGGATTGCTACTGATGGCAGTAATGGGCCTACTATTCCCTGCTGTCCTTCATGCTACACACACTGAGTTGCATTTTGGGAAGTCTGAATTGGCTCTGTCAAGGTTTAGTAGCTGTGTCATGCTTGTAGCTTATGCTGCCTATCTATATTTTCAGCTGAGGAGCCAGCAGAATCTATATGCTCCACTTGATCAGGTTTGTAGCAGCACTCTGGAGAAAACTATTGTTATATAATTTGGGAGCAGTTATATAAATAGAAAGCTAGTGTTGTGCAGAAATATAGACAGTGGAAAATATTAAATGAGTGATGAAAATAGCAAGAGAGAACAGAGAACAGAAGAATTTACTTTATATTGTCTACATCCACAGAGGATACTTTCTTCATATACTTTTGAAAATTACTTGTAGTTTTACTTCATTTCCCAAAAGTTATTTATGGTTTCTATAATAACTGGCATTACTCAGGGAGAGTGTCTCAGTGAAGGGGTGGGTTCAGACGATGAAGAATCTCCTGAGATAACCAAATGGGAATCAATAATATGGCTGTCTATTTTAACAGCATGGATTTCAATCCTCTCAGAATACTTGGTTGATGCCATTGAGGTAATATTTTCTTGTTAATATATCTTAGCCTCTTTTGTGTAATAAATTACTGTGAATACATTCTATGCATATTATAATGAGATGATGACCAAGGTACCTGCAATAAATCTTTCCAACTGGCTTAGTTACATTGTATTTTTTGTATTTCTTCTCATCCATTGCAGGCGTTTGACATTCTAATATTATGTTAGCAAGTTTTATTTAGCAGAACAATGGAAATTTTTTTTGTCTTTCTGCACTCTTATTGAACATTTGTGCTTATAGCATATATGGTTGAGTTTTCAGGGAGCATCTATTGAGATGAAATTGCCAATGTCATTTATTAGTGTTATACTACTCCCAATTGTTGGGAATGCGGCAGAGCATGCAGGTGCTATTATGTTTGCAATAAGAGATAAGCTTGTAAGCGCCTATTCTATTAATTTCATATTGAAACTGAACACAATTAATTATTCTTAAGAATTTACTTAAATCTCTTGTGTAGGACATATCTTTGGGAGTGGCAATTGGTTCGTCAACACAGATAGCTATGTTTGGGGTAGGTAGCAAGCCAAACATGTATTCTACAGGACTTTCAGATTTGAGGACAATTCAAATTGTCTGTTTTAATTCCCCTTTTTGAATTATCATTATGATTGCAGGTTCCCTTTTGTGTAGTTGTTGGGTGGATCATGGGACAGCCTATGGATTTGAATTTTCAACTTTTTGAGACAGCCACACTTATAATTACTGTTCTAGTGGTAGCCTTCATGCTGCAGGTTTGCAATTTCTTGAAATTATGTTCTTGCTCCCATGCCTGCCAATATATGGACAAAACTATGCTTGAATATATATTTTAATCTTGAGAAGCATCTCTTTCCTTTTTAAACAAATCCAACTCAGAAAATAATTTTGTTGTCTGTAAAATATTATGTTCATTTTATAATTAGTTGTTCACATATTGTTTTATGTGGGGGTTGCAGGAAGGAACTTCTAACTACTTTAAGGGACTAATGCTAATGCTTTGCTACGTGATAGTTGCTGCAAGTTTCTTTGTACATGTTGATCCTGCTTCATTGCGTAAGTTACTGCTCCTCTTTGCTTAATGTGGCAAATAATAAAAACACTAACAGTGATATATTAACAACGCCCACCGTGGGGCTCGAACCCATGACCACAACGTTAAGAGCCTGCGCTCTACCAACGGAGCTAGACGGGCATCATAACTGTTACTTTCTTGCTATATTTTATCGAACCAGCTACTTGCAGAAGATCAAATGGTGTGTTTTGACGCCAGTGGCAACGAAATGAATTCTTTTCTAATTTCCCCCTTTTTTCTCTAAAAAATTTCTCACCATTGTTTTTCTCTTGTCAATACTATTTGACTTCTTTGAGTTCATAATCTTTTCCTACTGTTGCTTATTTTATAACTCATGGTTTTGTAGAGGATAAACACCACAAACATGGCTGAATGCATTGGATTCATGCGGTGGATTGCTGAAGCTCAAGGTCAATTTGTACACTGGAAAAATTGTTTTTTTGCAGAGAGCTCTTGCTTTCTAATCATTCTACCTGGATTTAAGCTTTCGTGACCATGAGGTTGACCTTCTGAAGCTTCAGGTTTAATTGTTGCTGCTGAAGTTTTCTGAGTAAATATATATTGTATCAGTTACAACTTCCCGGATCTTGTTTTCACTGCCACTTTCCTATGACACAACCATTGCTTACTTTCTTGTGCCTAGTGGCTTCGGTATAAAGAGGACGGCAAGGCGTAGGCTCTAGCTTTGATACGACAAGTAGAGTAGGAATTCTTGTAAGTAAAATATGAGGATACTGCAAGTATATATTTCTTTTGCATAACTCAAATTATTTGATCATTTATTAACAAAATATATCTGGCATCTATAAGGGGTGCGTTTGGTTCGTGGTAATATTATATAACAGAGGTAATAAAACTTAAATTGCTCGATGTTTGGTTAACAAGTAAAAAAAAATTATCGAAAAAAAACATTAATAATAGTGTTTTGGAGGGTAAGTTGGGGGGAGGTGTTATTAAAATTTACCCTTCTCCTTACCCTTTTTATTTCCATTATACCCTTAAACAGTCAAATATTTAGACAAAATTAGTCTTTCTTTTATTAATAATTACAAAACGTCCAACCACTCTAAACTTTAATTTTTAACAAAATCACCCCCACCGAAAACTTTAATTTGTAGCAAAATCACCCCTCACCCACCCCAAGCTTAATATAATATTATTAATAATAAAAATAATATTAATCCTTTTTAAATACTAATATAATATAAATAATAATAAAAATAATATTATATTAGCAATCAAATAATAAAACTATATTAATATTT
>WYDK02000059.1:3451243-3498474 GCA_009867345.2 Toxicodendron radicans
ATATTATATTAATAATTAAATAATAATAAAAATATTATTATTATTATTATATTAATATTTAAAAAGAAAGTATCATTTTTAAATATTATATATTAAAAATAATATTATATAAGTATTTAAAAGGGAGGCCAATTTAATAATCTAAATAACTTACCCATCAATTTATCGTCCAAATCAAACATATAAATATAACATACACACTTTCAACCAAACATATTTTGAGTAATACAATATTCTCATACCAAGGTAATCTATCTTTTCGGTAATCTTATTATCCAGGTAATAAAATATTATATGAACCAAACGGGGGTTTTAAGTTGGATTACTCAGGTTAAGTAATCTTATATTACTTTCATTACACATGTTTGGTTGACAAGTAATATAATATTCTAGTAATTTTCTATTACTAATAGTTAAATTTAGGTGATAATCTGATTACCTTCGAAACATATGGTATTTTGAGATTACTTGGTAATCTCATTTGACGTTACAAAATTGCCCCTTATTAATGAAATTTTAGGACAAAAATACCCTTATTATTTAAACAAATTACATGACTTTTATATTCTTATAAACTAAACTTTTAAAACTAATTTGCCCCTAGATTGAAACAAAATAACTCCTCAGCCCAACCCCCCCACTCCCAACCCAGCCACTGCCAGCCACCGCCAGTCACCATCGGCGGCCGTTGGCCGGCAACATTCTGGCACACGACTGGTGGGAAACCGTATGCCGTGTGCCGATCTGACCGAAAACGGCTAGATCTATTCTGGCAGATCTATTTTGACTGTTTCCGGCCAGAGATCTCGGCACATGGCAGGCGGTTTCCAGCCGGTTGTGTGTCGGAATGTTGCCGGTGGTGGCTGACGGCGGCTGCTGGAGGCTGGGCTTGGTGGGGGGCTTCTGTAATTTAAAAAAAAATTATATTATGGGGGTGTCAAAGTTAAGTTTCTAAATATTGGGTGGGAAAAGTATTATAATAATTTATATATAATAATAATATTTTAAAATATGGACAATTACGTAATTTACATAACATACTCATACATTTATAATACCCAACCAAACATATTCATTTAATATACCCACAACCCTAAACCTTTCAACCAAAGACATTTTATCCAAGATTCCCAGTAATCTTTCAAATAATCTATTTTTCTCATAATCTAACATTTTCAGTAATACAACATTACTTTAACCAAACACCCCTCACAGTTCATTGTTTACGCACAAAATTATTAGCATTCTAGGTGGGCTGTCTCTCAGCTCACAGCGATAAATTTCCGCAACCTTTTCTTCACTTCACAGTTGGCGAAGTTTTTAATATGGACAGGACTAACCCATGAAATTTTAGGCCATCGATCTCATCATTTTAGGAAAAATTGAAATTGTAGAGTTTTGAATAATGAAATTGTGAACCATAATATGAAACTTTGACGTTAATATTTTGCTGTCCTCATCAGGGAAACACCTCTGAAGGTATACGAGGATGGTTTTCTGACCTTGTCAACCACCCAAGTTCTGCATTCATAGTCAAAACATTTCTAGACTTGTTGACATATCCCATTTTGATTTTTGACTGTCTGTAAAGGAATGAAAAGTCTTACGTGGGATACCATCGCATATCTAGAAAGTAAAAGTAATTGATCGTTATCACATCTATATGTTGGTGTCTAAAACTTGGTTCGACCTTTATTTGTCCTCACCCTGTAGATACAACACAGAAACAATGACTACGCACAGCCCCATCAAGCCATTGGTAAATATATAGCTGCAGTTATTATTCCCGTTTTCTTTTGATATTTTGAGGACCTTATAAATTCCATTGCAACTACAATTAGAAGCATTGATCTACTTCGATAACAAAGACTTTAATTTAAAGGCATGAAACTGTAATTGCCGAACAGCGGTATCCGATCGATGGGACAGATTAAACTGGCAAATACTTCATTTTCCACTTTATTTTTCCTGGAATTTTTTTTCAGATAGCATATATATGGCTATGTAGAAAAGAGTTGCTATATACATAAGCTATTTCCATATATATATATAAATTGTGACGATTATGTGATTATGGCGAAGGAAAGCTTGCTTTTTTTTGGCAGGTCTAGATCAGCCGGCAACTTCATATGAATATCCCATATCCTCTTCTACTATATTCTTATAATGATCATATACGTAATCTGTAATCAGGATCAGCAAGCTACCACAAATGTATTTACTAACTTGAACGCAGGACTGCTTCAGCTTTACTTGATGGTCACGCTATTCACTAACTTACAATTGAGGTCTTTTTCATGCCCTGGAATCAACGAAAATTCCATTATTATATCTCTTGGAATATCTAGTATATAGTCTTGCACAGCTGTGATATCCATATATTGTATTATATTTTATATATAAGAAACTTTGACTTGATGCCCATGCTATCAGGAAATTTTTAAATTTCTTTTAAAAAATGCGAAGATGCAACTACAAGGAAGGTACGAATAACAGGTTAATTATTAATGTAGTTTCCAATTAATAGAACATCACGACGGTACTATGGAAGTACACTTCTTATTATAGGGTCCTATAAATACGAATTCGTTCTTATGCCTCCTCTTATATTGTATTAACAATATGGCACGAAACGCGGTTGCTCAAGTGGCTGGAGATGAGAGTGTCAATAGTTTCTTTGGTGGGATTGTTTTACTTTTCGGAATTTTGATGGCAGTTTCAATCATATCAATGATAATTCTTGCTTGTGTTGATGGCACACAAGAAGAAAAAGAAGAAGACAAAAAGAAGGAAGAAAAACGTAGAGAGATTGAGGTCGGGGAGGAAGTGTTTTGTTGCTGTACCTGCGGTGGTGGTGATGGCGATGGTGATGGCGGTGGCGGTTGTGGGGGTGGTGGGTGTGGAGGTTAAGAGAGGGTCATCAGTGTCATGTCCTTCACTGTTCGTCAGCGTCATTGTGTGTTTCCTTACATTATATTGGTTACATTACTTCGAATGTTATATTAAGATAAACGTAAAGTATTTTAGTACGTAAATGTTATATTATTGAAAATGTGTTTAATTGGAATAAATAAATGAATATATTATATTGATATATTTAATTAGGAACAATAAATTAGTGGGTAAGTTGTTAAATTACTAAATTATTCTCATTTTTAAATATTAATATAATATTATTTATTATTATTTTTAAAATACAATATTAAATAATATATTTAATATAAATATTAATTAATATTTAAAATGATATAATAATTTAATATAATATCATTTAAATATTAATAATATTATATTAATATTAAATATTTATATTAATAATATTAATATAATATTAATTTAAATAATAAATGTATTATTGTCTTAAATTTTAATAGTTTTAAGTAAATTTGTACAAAATTAATATTACTTAAGTAATCTTAAAATACTTAAGAAAATAGAAGTAATAAGATTATTAACTATATTACCAACATTACTTTATTATTAGTAGTGAAAGATTACCGAAATATTTTATTACTTGTTAATCAAACGGGATAATCAAATAATAAAAGATAGCATTACCTCAATAATTTTTTAATACCCTCAACCAAATAATCCCATGTTCAATAAGCTTGTACCGTTGATCATTTGATCAGTATGTAAACGGTAAACCTCTTAAATCAGTGCAGTTATTATATAAACTAATTCTATCAAAATGAACAAGAAAAGTATTAGATTAAAATTAATATACAATCAAATATATGATAAACGAAAACATGAATGCCATAAATTAATATTTAATAATCAGATCGAACATATACTTGACCTTACCCAGATTTCGGAAGGTCCAAAATTTTAGAATTTTTTTTTTTTTAACTAATGCTTACTCGATGCCTAGTTTACTTGAATCCGATCAGGACTTCTGACACTCGATGTTTTGTTAATCAATAACTAAATTAAACAAAATTAATATGTCTTTATCATGCCCTGGATTCATCGTACAAAATTCCATAAAACGTACAATAAACGTTGACTGCGACGTACCCCTCAGGTAACATTTTTTTTCTGTTTAATTTAAGGAGGCGATGAGCCGATGATACGTACAAGAAATTTACAAGGTTATTGTCCAGAACAGGATGAAGATACTAGGAAGTTTACTTCTTGGTGACTATATATGCATGATAATGACGACAAAGAAAAAGTACACTGAGTAGAGGTTGACACGGATTGTTCAGGTGGGTTGTTGTTTTGGAGGCGGTGCTGGTGGTGGGGGAAGGCGGTGCTGGTTGGGTGGTTGCTGAGGAGTGCCGGCTCAACGACATTTGAGAGCTAAGGATAGATTTTTAAATTGAGTTTTTCTTATAATTTTTTATTTTATTTTTATTTTTATCTATATCCTTATTTTCTTGTAGACTTTTAAGATTAAAAATAAATTACAATATAAGTTATAATGAATAAAGTTATGAAGAAAACAATAATGATATCAATAACATCTAAAAGAGAAAATTATAGAATAAATGTACATTGAAATACGGATGAAACCCTTGTAGTGACAATGATCTATAATTAAATTTGTGTATTTCTAAAACTAAAATAACAAGAATTGAAAGAAACTTATGTGTGATGCGTGATTTTTCACCAAAGAAATATGCATGTGCAGATCGTAATGAATTTACATGTGAAAGATTATGATGCTGGACTTTTAATAATCCTAAAACAGTTAATGAAATTGAATGAATAAATAAGACAAGAGAAAATTTTTTAAAGTGGTTCATAGGCTTAAAAACAACTTCTACGTCCACTGTATTTGTATTTATGAAAAGTTACAAGTATGATCGCTAGCGATCTGGTGTAAATAAGAGAGAGTGATATTTAAGTATATAAGTATTCAGTGTAATATTTCTTGAGAGAGAATCCTCGTTTATTCAAATGAGACTTTTGCTTTTATAATGAAGTGGTCTAGAGTGTCATATGATGAACAATGAGCTTTCATAGACAACCACTTGTTAAACTATAACATTCTTGGACTTCTTTTTATAGGACAAGTGTGACTTATCTCTTAAAGAGTGCATGACAACCAATATACAACTAACCTTGTGCGTTGACAATAGCTTTGCCATGACTTTGTTATACACGTGTTTCTCCTTTATCATCACTTAACTTTATTTTACACAACAATTTATATGAACTTTTAAATGAAAACATTAATTTGGGGATGAAATATGATATAAGTAGTATTCTAATAGAATTCATGGAATTGATAAAATATTTGTTTGGAAAGAAATTGTTGATACGAAAATTCGCACCAATTAGAGAGATTCGGTTGACCTTGATCGGAAACGGAATAGATGTGTACGTGGTTTAGAATAACTAGCAATGGACAATAATCAGAGCAATAAATAAATAACCAAGAGATTTTTAAAGTGGTTCAGCCTCTATATTGAGAGTCTACGTCCATTGTAGCTATAATGCTTTTTTTGAATAATTTCTAACCCTTTCGAAATCCCCCCTTTTTTCATGTCAATAGGGGTTTTTATAGTGTTCTCTTATACATGGTAAGTTGAACTAAAATGAAATTCCATCTCAACAAGGAAGATAATCTCGAAATTTATGGAATTGGATGAGAATATGAAATTTGAATCCGATCACATCCCTATCATCAAGGGATAAGATTCGCCACATTAGCTAGCTGTGATTTCGTTGAACACCTTTGTTGTGGCGACCCAGAGTTTTTTGTTGACCTGCTGCGATGATTGGTGGTTTTACTCGGCGGGCTGATTTGGGCGAGCTTCCTGAATCGGGTACAACATAAGGATCGACTCGCCACCTCCCCCGGATATCTCTCTCCGACCGTCTGTTTTAGGCGGACTCTTCCCGAAAAACCTTGCACAACATAAATCAATAGAATTTTGAATAATAAGATATCAAATTAATAACTTGTTGGTAGACATTTAAAATTTTAATTGAATTCAATTCGAAATATAATAGGTTATTGGAAAAATAAAATAATTCAAGACAAAATGATTTTAAAATACCAATTAAACTGGTAATAATATCATAGAAAATTTAATTAAATAACATTTTGATTAATAGAATTTTTTTTTTTTTATGAGAAATATTTAATATTGTGTTTTGGTGGTCTTATTCTAAGATGCGGCCTAGTGTTACGGGCTGAGAGTTTCACATTCAAAAGGCTAATCTATTAGGTAGAGATACTCTCCCTCTTTACAAACCCAATACTTCTAATATGAGATACGTTACATTCTCCTTCACCCAATCCTGTGACACCCTCATCATAGGTGGAGCCCTCTTTGCTTACCCATCTACCTCACTCACGAGTAGACCCACAATCACACATGGATGCCCCCGTGTGGTTGGACATCGGAAGACTGTCTGGGTTCGCTCTGATACCACTTGTCACAAGCTGAGAGCTTCACACCAAAATGCTAATCTATTTGGTGGGGGGACTCTCCCCCTTTATAAGTTAAAGACTTCACAAATATGTTTCCGATGTAAGATTTGTTATACTAGGCAATTGACTCACTTACCTAGGGCTCCCGCTCCACCGGGCACTGCATATAATCTAATGTAATACTATATAACAGATTAACATTTAACACTTTATTTTGAAAAAAAAAATTTGAAATTACATTAATAAATTATTATTCTTCTCTAGATGTTATAAATTAGACCTCAAGTAAGGTTAAAAATGTCACACAGCATACCGTATACTGTATAAGTGCGCCTTTTTAAAATTGAAGGATACTCGAATGGAGGAAAAAAAATTAGAGAAGTTTATTTATTTGACTGTTTTTAGAAATTAAATTAAACTTCTATACAGATTTGTAAAGAAGGTCTCCTTATAAAAAAATTAAACACTTCTTTTCATGTCTTTCATACTACAAGATATATTGTTTCTTAACATATCAATAATACATGATAATTGATATATTATGTGTTAATATAGAATAAAAAAATTTATTGTTCTAACATAAAATTTGATTGATTATTTCTTAAGTTACAACAGTCTTCAAACACACTCTTAATCATACAAGTGAATTGTTTCCATGCAAATGAAAAAGAAAAAAAAAATTAAGATGAAATATAGAATATTATGGGTTTTTGATTGATTTTTTGAAAAATATATAATGCTTTATTTGTTGAAACAAGGTGTCCGAACCAGCTTGCACACACCTTAACTAATCATTGTAGTTGACTAACATCTCACCATCATGATCATTTGCTTAACATATAATACTAAATCCTTGTTTTAAGACTTGGACCGGACCCCTTATTCGGTCCAAGTACATCCTAAACCCGATTATAACAATTGTACCAGATTGACTTGGGGCTGAACCAGCGAACTAGTGCCAAATCGTTGGTCAGACTGGTTGGACCAGCTGGTTGGACTGGTGACATCAGAATGACATAATAAAAATTTAAAATTATTTGGATTTCAGTTTTAGATTTATTTTATTTATATTATAGTGTTATTTGAATTTTGGATTTAAATGAATTTATTTTAGAAATTTATCAATTTTAGAGTTTTAAAATTTTATTATGTCATGCTAATGTCATGCTAATGTCAACATGACGTAACCAGGCCAACCTGTTGCTTGAACCGATTGGACCGTCCAACAGAAGACCTGATCTATGTATAAAAACATTGTGTTAAAGGTTCAAAATATCGAAAATGTGTGTAGTGTATAAAAAAAGAAAAAAAAAAGTATTAATTCAAATTGGAGTGAAATGATATCAATCCTGTCATAGTGGATTGTTTTGATATTTTATGTTATTTTATATCAATGTCATCAATACAAAAATAGAAAGAGTCAAGGGTTTACTAAGTGCTTTCAAGGGTTTATCTAGAATTAAGGAAAATTTTCAGGAAAAATATTCACAACCTTCTTTTTTAAAAAGAACAGCAAATTAATTGCATGTTATATTTAAAAAAAAAAAATAGAAATAGCCAGTGAAAAGCTGCCACGTCTATAACCTTGATCCACTAGAATACATTATACTATAAATGTTTTCAACTCGCTATTCAATTAGTCAATTACAACCCAATAGGGAAAATAATTGAAAAAGAAAAAGAAAAAGAAAAATCACGAACTCAATCGCAGACCCAAACCCTAAACAAGCTCGATTTACTGCAAACCTTTCACTTCACTAATCACAATTCACTAACATGGTTGGTATCTTCTCTACCCCAGTAACTCACATATTTTCAGCAATTTTTAATACTAAATTTACCTATTAATATCTGTTTTTTTTTTTTTTAATTGCACAGTCTAGCCGTGGCGGAGGTAGAGACCGATTTCGCCCCAGATTCGAAGACAAAGCACATGGCTCCGGCGGTGGTGGCGGCCGAGCTAATGCGCCGCCGTCGAGACATCTATGGGTTGGGAACTTGTCGCATAACATAGACGAGTCGGATTTGACGGATCAGTTTTTAAGATTCGGAGAACTCGAAAGCGTGGCGTTTCAGCCAGGGAGAAGCTATGCTTTTGTGAATTTTAAAAGAGACGAAGATGCGATTGCTTCGATGAAGGCGCTCCAAGATTTTCCTCTTGCTGGCAATCCACTTAGGATTGAGTTTGCCAAGGCGGTTAGTCTTAATTACTTAATATTAATCTTTGATTTCTTTTGTTATTTGTTGAAAAGTATTTGTGTATGTGTATTATATTGTGAATTGAGTTTGTTTCGCTATAATTTAATTATCATAAACAGCAAATATTATGATATCTTATTGAATTTGCAGTTTAATAACCATTCAATTGCAAGTTATCAATGCAAGATAAGTAAAGATACTAATACCAATATTAGGTTTTAACTTTTGATTGATTAATTTAAAGGGAAAGAACTGTATTTCCTTGTTAGACTAATAACATCGAATATAAGCTGATGTCAAAGATTAGAACAGATAGAGAACGAACCAATTAAGAATCTTCTCTGATTCCACATTTGCAGCAAATTATTAAAACTTTAGTTTCTTAGCTATGTCATAGAAAGAACTTCAATCAGAGAGCAAGTAGAAAACAAAGCAATTAAGAATCAGCTTCAATTCTGCAATTTGCAGTAAGCAATGTAATTGTAGCAAATTATTAGAACTTACCTTAAAATATAGCTGCTGTCAAATGGAGAACTTCAGAAAGAGAAAAGATAGAAAAAAAAACATTTAAGAATCAGCTTAAATTCCACAATTGGCAAAAGTGATATAACTGCCACAATTCTTTAGAACTTAGTGCAGAACTTAAATAAGAGAAGAGATAGAAAACAAAACAGTTAAGAATCAGCTTTCATTCGGCAATTGGAAAAAAGTTATATAACTGCAGCTATTCATTAGAAATTGGTGTCTTCCAGTATCAGCTAATGTATCTGTGTCTGGTACAAGCATTGATGATAATTCATACTTTCATCCACAGCACCTCAATCCCGCCAAAGGTTACAGAAGAATATAGCATTTTCTTTCTTTCCAGTGATGGTAGCAAATTTACAGGTCTTATATATTTCCATTCGGGGATGAGCATTGAATTTTTCCTTTATATTGCAAGCAGCAGGGGCATGCATTTTTCTTGGCTTTGCACTTTGTTCTCAGAGTGATCTTACCAGAACTTGAAAATCAATTTGGTCTAAAAAGCAACAATAATCTCAGTGTCCTAAAAATATGTAAATCTATACTAATTAATCTTGTTGTTCCAGTGCATAATGATTACCTGCAATGAGCTAATGCTATGAGTGATTATCTAAGTTGGATTATGGCCGAAGGAAAACATTTTTGAGTTGAAGCAATGATTTACTATAAGCATAAAATCAATTAAATTTTGCAGAGATTTGATGAAATTTCTTAAGTTTGGGGAATGACAGAAAAATTGTTGTAATAACTTTTGCATATGACAAAAGTTCAAGGGTCCTTTACAGTATTAGCAATTTGAACTATATTACCAGCACTGCCACTTTGCATCTCTACTCATTTAAGTGATTGCAGAAATAGTAAACACTGAGGCCACATCTAACAGCAATCAACTCGGTAATTTTCAGCAGTTCTAGCAGAAAAGATGGCCATAATATTACAACATAATATCTACAAACACCCCCAATATCCTCGTAAAATAAATCGTATAACAAAAACTATAAAGTTAACAAAGGTATACTAGTACCGCTTGAAGCAATGACTAGTAGATGCTAGATAAATGTGTTGTGTTGCCTATTGCGAAGGTTCCAGATATATTTTCAAAGTCCATTCCTTTCTTTCTTTACGATTTTCTCATCATAACCAGGGTGAAATCACTCCTGTTGTTCTCTTGCTCACCAAAGCATAGAAAATAAGATCAAAAGAGAGAGATTGTTCTTGGATTATCTAGGATCAGGAAAATTCCACATAACTTGTTTAAATGTGTAAGAAGTGATGGTTGTAAGCTTTGGGAGATTTCTGGTTTACTTCAAATTCATTTTGAATCATGTGTTAATTGTGTGCCAGTAGAGGCTGCTATACTCTTGGAACTTTAAGAGGTTTTTCTTTCTGCTTTGGTCATGATCAGTCTGCTTTGTTGGCTGATTGGTAATTCTTGTGTTATATACTTGTGTGCGTTAGTTGTTTTGTCTTCTTCTCTTTCTGATGAAGAGGTACAAATAGAAAGTTGCATGTTATATAGAATTGCCAAACTGGGATACTTATAAATTTGGTTTGTGTTCATTCCGTATCTTCATCTTCTTCCTAATGAAAAGAGAAAAGTAGAAAGTGGAATGGAAAGTCAGATGTGATATACAATTGTCAACTGGAAACCTTCATCACTTTTGTCAGTGTTCACACTCCCTTTAAGTCATAAAATATCTATTCTTATGATAGCACCAGAGCATTTATATCTGTATCCTGAGAACCTAATATATTATGTGGTTTGATTATATAATTGAATGCTTATCAAATGGATAAAGAAATTAATTAGATTGAATTAAAAGGTGCACAAAATTCAGCAAATCATCATGTCCAGCGAACCCATGTGTCGGAGGGGTTCGCTACATTTATCATTCTTTCATTGATCAACTACTCCCTGGTCTTAGTATGTTGATTGCAGCTCATCGTGATCCATATTCCAACTATTAAAGTGTGTTAAAAGTGCTGGTAGTTTCACAGAGTACTTTGTCGTAGTTACTCCTTTTGCACCATTTTAGAATGTTTGTATATATTTCTTTACAAGTTGTGGGGCATGACTAAATGGAAGTTTGTGCAGCAAAGGTTATACTTGTTGTTTCACTGTCTACACTAACTAATTGTATCCTTATTTTTTTTTTTTACTTTCTAAGTTTGTTGGAAAAGGGATGTCAATTTTTATATGTGTAATGATCTAGTGCATTCGAAATGATCACTCCAGAATGAAACTTTTTTTTGCATAAGAGAATACCTATTTAAATGCTTGACAATTGTATTCTTCTTTCTTCATTTGTTAATCCTAGCCTGTTATATTGATTTTACTACATACTCATTACTGCATATGATGGTGAAAACGGTTGGAATAGTTAACATGTTGTTGGATTCAAGATCTCTATTAATCTGCCAGGTCTGTCTAATGTGACTTACATTCTTGTACTGAATGCAATTGCTATTCTAGCATTTGATATAACTTGTCATAAGTAGCAGGTAGTCTTTATATCCCTAGGGATTAAACTTGTGACTACTTTATAGTCTATGATCTTTGTCCCTCTGGGTGCAGGATGCTGATTGGAGGTTTGTATTATGCATATTGGGTACTCATTGAAGAATTAAATTGCCTGCATTCTGATTAATGTCCATGTGTAGAAAGTTGAGCATCTCTTGTTTTCACTTAGTTTGACGACGGCTATTTTCAATGTTGGTGTTAAGGATAGGTCATTTTCAGTGAACCAGTAATTTGCCAGTTGTAGGCTTTGAGAAGATAAGGGTAGAAGTCACATCAAAAGTAATTATATTTTATGGATTGGGGTAGTATTGAGAATTTGTTGCTAATTAATTCACTGATGAACTGGTATATATATGTAGACCCCGTTAAAAAGACATCTTTTTTGCCAATCAAGTTTAAATGTTGGCAACTAAATGCAGCAGATAGTTCAATCTGCCAAGCACCTTGGAATTTGCATGTTTGCAAATTTAGGTCAAGTGATGATAATCTGCAACCAGTTAGTTTAATGGTTAGCTTAAATAGTTGCTGATGTCTAAAGGTGGTGTTTTTCTGTACAGTTGAGGATGTAATGATTAGGGTGGAAATTTAGGTGATGTCAACTGAGTTGCACTGATTTTTGTGCTCTAATGGTTTTATTTGGCTTGATTTTTTTTTTTTTTTAAATCTATGTTTGTATAACTTATATAGGTTGATTTAGAGTACTTTGTATTGAGTAGCATAAAGCTTTTCTTTTAAGGAAACAGAAATGGTGTTGCCTCATCAACAGCTGGCCATTGTGCTTTATATTGCTGTGCAAGTAGAAATGGCTATTTACATACACAAATTGCATGTCTCATTTTTCGTATGTATTCGTCAAGCAAGTACTTTTAAGTACCATCCTTTCATAGATCAAAATCATCACTCAAACTACAATGAAACCTAGATAATAAGATTTGATTTATTCATTTCATTTTAATTGTAATTGACTATTAAATCAATATCATATCCACTTGCTTATACAGTAGGGAATTCTTAATCACAGGATAAGTCTTCAGTACCGTCACGTGATGCAGAATACTTGCAGCACCGAGATGAGCAACGCTCTGCATTAAGAGGATCCCCTTTCTCACAAAGGGACTCTAGAGCACGCCATGCTAGTCCTGACTCTACTTACCCTGACAAATCCAAGATGAGTGATAAAAGTGCTGAACCTAGTGAAGTTTTATGGATAGGATTCCCAGCCTTACTGAAGGTGGATGAAGTGATCTTAAGGAAGGCATTTTCACCATTTGGTGAAATAGAGAAAATAACTGTTTTTCCAGGTCGTAGTTATGCCTTTGTTCGGTTCAAGAGCATAATGTCAGCTTGCAGGGCGAAAGAAACGCTTCAAGGGAAATTGTTTGGAAATCCCCGTGTGCACATTTGTTTTGCAAAAAGTGAAGCTGGCTCCTCAAATAGTGGAAGGGCCTCAATGAATGTCCCTCTCTCCCCACATTTCAAGTTGAATGGCCATTCTAGCCCTGCTGAGAACTTTCGGCCAGATAGGAATTTTGGGAGCTTTTCAGGAGATCCCAGCATTAGATCTCCCCACCTTAACCCAAATTTAGATTCTGGTGATGCTGATGTCTATAATTTTAATAGGAAGGATACTTTATGGAGTGGTGGAAACAACACATATGAACCATGGAGATTTGGAGAAGTGGGATCTGAACCAGGACTATCTCAAGATATTTATGAACATGATATTAGTCCTACCAGAGAAAGGACTGCTCACTTCCATGAGTTTCCTCAGAAATTTCCTGAAAAAGCTCCACTTTTTGAAGATCAGTGGGATTCGCCAGAAGATGCCTATTATCATCCAGGAGCCAAGAAATTAAAGACTGGCTTTCTCCCTCCTGACAAAGAGTTGCCAGAGTATCCTTTCTCTGATCTAGAACATGGGAAACGGGCATTTTCAAGGTCATTCTCTGATTTTGCTCAACCTGAGACCTTCGAAAAGAACTTCGATGCTGGACCTTATGGGTATAAGCAGATCCCTGATCGTGAAGTGAATTTAGCTTTACCTCACAGAGAAAAGAATGATCTGTGGAAAGCGCCTTATGATGGTTATCAGGTGGGTCCTGGTTCTTTGCCACTGAATTCTGTTGAGAGGAAAAGGTTCACTCCTGAATTAGATCAGCCAAAGCCATCTATAAAGGACTGGAAGTGGGAGGGAACTATAGCAAAGGGAGGAAGTCCTGTCTGTCATGCTCGCTGCTTTCCTGTTGGAAAAGTCATGGACATGATGTTGTAAGTATTAAACATTCCTTCACATAACACATTCATTACAGAATTTAGGATATCATCTTTTTTATTACTTCCCTCTTTCTCACTTCTTCATCCACACGCCTGACTTTTCTTAAAGCACTTTCTGATATCCAACTGATCAGAGTTCACTAAACTCCACCACAGATAGATAAGCAGAGAGTCATTAAAGATTTCTTGAAATAACTCTATTTTGTTGTCCTTATCATTTGCGAGTTCAATTCCATGAGTTGGATTGCAGCAAAATAACTGTGGCAGGATTCTTTTACAGCTACGAATCCCTAGCCTAGTTAGTTTACATAACTGATATTCATTAAATTTTGAATTACTTCCGTCACTTATCCACTATTGAACTCATTTAAGCAAATTTTTACCGGCTTAGACTGAATTTGCCTAATCTAACTGAATTGTATCTGATGCAAAATTCTGTTCCAACTTCATTTCTGGATAGAGTCCAAAATTAAGGTTTTCAGGATGTATGCAAACATTTTTAATGTACAAATCCAATGTTATTTTGGTATGTCTTAGATACTTGGCTATAAAAATACATTGTTTAATGCAGTATATTTAGATATAATTGTATGGGGCATCAAAACGCATGTTCATGTTAATAGCATGTATAAAAAAAAAAAATACCACTTATTTAGTTAAGATTTGATCTCTCAAGTTTTACTTCTGAAATCACTTTCTGACCTAACAACTTGCTGCAGGCCTGAGTTCTTAGATTGCACTGCAAGGACTGGTCTAGACATGCTTGCAAAGCATTATTATCAAGCATCTAGTAGCTGGGTTGTCTTTTTTGTCCCTGGCAGTGATGCTGACATTGCATTTTACAATGAATTCATGCATTATTTGGAGGAGAAGCAGCGAGCAGCAGTTGCTAAACTGGATGACAAGACCACCTTGTTTCTTGTACCCCCATCTGACTTTTCAGAGAAAGTACTGAAAGTACCGGGCAAACTGAGCATTTCTGGGGTTGTTTTGAGGTTGGAGCCTTCTGCTTCTAATCATGGGTCTGTATATTATCCAAATGAGATCAAGGATACAAATATGTTATCCTTTAATTCAGATGCATCATATCCGAAGCCATCAACACCTTCTGGATCCTTTCCTTCTCTGACCTCTTATCCAGATATGGGTAAATCGGGTCTTTCTTTTTCAGGGGACATGCCTATATCAGCTCTGCCCTCATCATATTCAAGTTCAGTCCATGCTGTGGGTAGTATATCTGAGTCATACAGTGAAAGCAGGCATGAATATCCACATCATCAGCGGAACCTCACACTGGCACCAAACCAATCTCCTCACCATCTGCAGAACCCAGTCTCTGGTTCCAGAAATGTATCATCACTTGCATCCAATAGTTCTTTTGATCAGATCATTCAGGGGCACCCCTCAGTCATGCCAAAGGTTGTGCAGGAAACAAGCTCTAGTCAATATCCTGGTGGAATTACCGGAATCCCATTATCAGAAAACAGCAAGGTGTTGCATCAGGAATTTAAACCTTCCACTTTGCCTATGCCAATTACATCCCTGCAACCAGATCAACTTGCACAGTTAGCATCAACTCTTCTTGGGCCACAGAGACAGGTAGGGAACACTCCTAATGCATCAGCGGGTGAGAAGCTTAGGCAGATGACTGCAGGGCATCAATTTGACAACCAAGTTGGTCAACCACAGAGCTATGCTTTGCAAAATAATCAGCTGACTGAGTTTTCAACATCTCAATTTGCTCAAGTGCAACAGTTGCAGCAGCAACTGTCCAATGTGCCTGCTGCAGTGCCTCCGACAATTCAAAGAGAGTTTCAGTCAGGAGGACAAGGGAATCAACAAGTGCAAAGTGCTGGTAGCCAGGAAGCAGATGCAGATCCACAGAAACGCTTGCAAGCAACATTACATCTGGCAGCTGCTCTTCTTCAACAAATTCAACGAGGGAAAGGGACTTGAACTGCACCTTTGTTGGTCTCAGCCATTACCTTGTGTGATAATGGGTAGCTAGATTGTAGTTTAGGGTTCATTTTCTATGAAATAGTTAAGAGTCCTCAAAATACAGTCACAGATAATGTATTGACTGTCTGTGTTTTGCTTTCTTTTGTTTAATGATCATTCTAATTGTTTCTACTTATTTTTTTGGCTCAGTTGACCAGTTTAGGTAGACCACCCATTCTTTTATTATTAAGTTACGAGAACGTAAAGCTTCCTTGAACTCAGACTGTCAATTATCTCGTCTTTTGTAGTTTCTCTTTCTTAAGCTTGCTCTGGATCAATCATTCGATTTATCTCCAATGGCTATGTGATTTTTTTAAAGAAAGCCAGAACAAATTTTTTTTTTTTCTAAGTGTGTCATTGCTTGGCGGCTTTAAGTTCTGGATGTCAACAGACCATTGAACAATTTGTTAATTTTGCTACAGGAAGAAGTGGAAAATTCCCCAGGCCTTTATTGCTATAGATCAACAAATTGATACAAAAAAGAATGAGTTTCTCATGCATTATGGTTCAACATGTACAAAAAGAATATAAATAATCATATGCAATGAAGATTTTGATCACTGTACACCTATGCAGAAATTGTAAGGCATTCAATTGACGATGGAAGATTTTCAGTCTAGACATAGTAGTATGAAGATGTATCTGTTGTATTTGCGGCATCTCTGCAGAGAATAGATCGAGCTTCAACTACAGAACGAGGAGGGTCTAGATCTTTCTCTTGCAGTGAATTTCCTTGCAATCGCTGCATGTGGGAAGCAAATGTGTCGTCCAATATCTAACAAAACAAAAGCAAGAAGCACTTCAGCTGAAGTTTTGTTGCAAGAAAAACACAAACATAAATAAGAGTGAAGTTACTTACACCAAGAGCATGATAAGATCCATTATAGGACACTTGATTTTCCTTTCTACTTTCAAGAAACTTCAGAACAATCTGGCATGATAGTAAATTGAATTGGATTAGAGCAAAGAATCAAGTAAATTTGCAATTTTTTCATGCTTGAGCGAGTAGTCTTCTTCACCTGTCCCATCCTGTCCCAGAATCCACGACAGGTTGCAATGAATATCCGACTTGTGAAGACTTCATGCAAGTTGGATATAGAGTCAATGAGTTGTGAACACAACATCTGCATTTTTTCACGGACCTCGGCTTCTCCATCTTCTTCCTTTATTTCCTCTAGAATCCTTTTAAGCCGTGTGTTTCGATTAGTTTGCATCTGAAATGATCATTATTTCATAAGTATTTTGTATGGGTGAACTTTACCGCTTGTTTGAAATCTAAAGATCAACAAGAACTTTTTGAAGAATTCAATAATAGTTTATCCTCTCTTTACAAGAACTTTAAGTTATTGTCTTTCATTGTAAAATTCCAAGTGTATTTTTCTCATGGCATTGTTATTGAGCTAATAATATTTTCTAAATACTAATATTCTTAACGTGCGCCTCACAAAAGTCATTTCTAGGTCCCGGCACTGATTAAAAGTATCCATTTTGGCAAGTTTTGAGTCAATCTTACAAAACTTATCCTTCTAATATTTCTTTATTTTTACTTTTTGTGTTTTTTTTAATCCACTTGGAATTAAATCTTGATCTATTCTCAAGTTACTTGATTGATTCTTAAGCAGCAGCATAATGAATCGACTGAGGAGTGAGGGCTGTGACATTCGCCACGTGACATTTGTTGAAAGGATGACTACAAGTGGAAATAGGGTATAGAAGAGCTTACATTACTGACTAGCTTCTCCACTGTTGCCTGCAAGTAAGTTTTATATTTTGTTCTCAGCAGCACTGTCACTTCATTCATCTGTTCGCCAAAGAGTGACTTTTTATCTCCAACAATAGGCAGGTAGGACGCCCAAGATTTTAAGCTGTCCTTCACTTTACAATGTAAGATGTCCAGTATTCTTTTAATGGTGTTCAAGAATGTTCCCAACTGACAAAAGAAAAATATTTAAGATACATGCGTATCTCATGTTCAAACCATTTGTAGTATGAAAAAACTAAATCTTTGTTCGGATGCATGCTATAAAACATATGAATGCGATCTCACCTGACAAGGAACAGAATAAAGTGTAGTTGACTGTCTTCTTGTAAGCTTTTGAACATGAAGATTTAGCCTTTTTGGAATGCTATCTTTCAAAGGAGTCAAAATTTCATTGTATTGCTTCTCCAGTGCTTTTATTATTGCCCTTTCCACATTGGCAACAGCCTTCAAAAAGATAATCAATTATGAAGTGTTAGCAAACATGAATACAGCAGTCCAATCTGAGTTGTAGAAAATTTCATTTATGTTTACAAAGACTGTCAAACAATCATATGCAGGTGCATAGAGAGAAAAACTTACATTTTCCAATATCAATGAGTATTGAGGCCAGTGATTGATCACTACTTCATATTCAATAAGGGAGTTTTTAATTTTCTCGTACATTTCCTCAGCAAATGGTGAGGTGGACTGATTTGTTGCAACTCCAGACCATGGGACCTGCAAAAAGTAACTCAAGCTCATAGTTGGAAATAGGGTATAGAGTGAAGTTTATTGTTGGTGTGAACATGTTATTTGTCCACTTTCTCAATGGACTACACCTTTGGGCATGCCTGAGCTTTTTGGAGGTAGGGTAGAGAGAAAAGGGTACCAATAATAAAATGCTCAAGCTCATATATTTGTAAATCAAATCTGTTTAATTCATGCAAAAAAAAAAAAAAAATCCCCGGGAATTAGGAGTACCTTTTCCATTTTGCAGAGGTCAAGTAACTTAAGTTGCATATCCTCCACCCAAAGCATTATGTAATCATGGAAAAGACCTCTTACATCTACCCCACCCTGCACAGGACTGAAGAAAAAAGAACGTAGTATGTGAGACAGAAAAGTTATAGAAGGCTGGACTTGATTGGATGTCAAGATTAACTGTCTGTTGATAACCGTTAAACCTTCATTACAGATTTTTTTATCAGAGTATATAATAAGAAGAGGGACTTTTGAAGTGAATTTCTTAAATAACCTGATATTCCATGACTCAAGATGCCGTTCAAAATCAACAACAGCAACTAGAAGTTCATTAACATGTGGCAGTGGGCTGGATGCAGGCCAGGCAGCAAGGAAACCTCTAAGCCTGTTACACAACTCAGTGCTGTAAACAGCAGCTGCAATGTTTGACAGGTCAATTGAACTGAAAAAAAAAAATTTGAGTTAGAAGATATAAATATGATTGAAAATGGAGTTTGTGAAATACAACATGAGATCTTATTAGTGCTAATTTACACCTGCAAATTCCAATTTATAAATAAAAGTTGCTGTACCTCGGAAGTATGTGGTGGTTGTGTATCTTGATGTCTGACTGAATTTCTTTGCCAATGTTTATACACAAGTTCTTCATCTTTAAATAAGCTGTTGAGATGGTAATGGAGTCCATGAGGAAACTGTCGGAGTTGCTTGATACAAACTCATCAGTCTCAAGCAAGTGCTTCCGACATCTTTTCTTTGCTGCAGTCTGTACAAATTTTTTTTTTATCATGCTTAATGTATCGAAAAAAAGAACAGATGAAAAGACAAACAATCTTCTTATTATTTATAGATAGAAAAATTATGAACAAACTGCAAGGCCCATCCTCCATTTCCTACAAACTCGTTATTCCACCACTAAATCATTTAGAAGCTATACCTGAGGCATCATGGACACAGTTCAAATTTAACTGATATTTCTCTAAACTCTGAGATGGCAGATCCAGAGGCCTAATGACCCATAGAGCTAAGGTTATTTCAGGATACTGACCCTCTAGTTATCTTATACATGCATAAAGACTGGAAAGTGTTTAAATGTATTAACATAAGTAGTTTCCAGTAATAAAACTTAACTTACCTGTAGGTAGTTTCTCAGCAGAGTCTGGGCATCTTGAGAGAGTATATCATGGAGGAGGCAGTACACTTGGACAGCAGGAGCTAGGGCTGGTGCTACAGATTCTTGTGTTGGACCAAGCACCTCTGCCAGCCCTGTAGGAGAGTTTTCATCCAAGGACTTGTAGTTCTCAAAAACATTTTCCAAGAGACTCTCAATTTGAGTTTCACAATCTAACAGCATGCTTTTCTGCAAGAGAGAAGTTAATAAAGTTATATTTGCCAACCATGTTAACACCTAAAATCCCTTTGAAAAACCAATTCTCAATTGGTGCTTCTTCTTCAACTGATACTATTGAAAAGGTACTACAAAGAATTCATTTGATATTTACTATTCACAGATAATAATGTTCTAAAGTTAGCTAGAAGCAAAGAAGTTCCATCATGAGATTAGAAATGAAATTGATTCAATGTGAGTGATTTGGGTAGGCCTACCTCCTGCCTAGTCAAACTTTTCTCACTCCTTGCCTTTAGAATAGGTACAAGTAACTCGTTCACAAGTTCTAGACAGTCTTTTGTTGGAGTTGCCACAGTCATTACATGTAAAAGATGTCTACAAAGAAATAAATGAGCACAATATCTCAAAGAAATCATGAAGAGTAGAGCAAAATATGACTACATTTGGCAAACTTGACAAAATTGACATTCATAAACACCTGAGTTTAGTATATGAATCAGAAACTCCATAGTAATCTGCAAATTCAGTCAACAACCACTTCCAAGGTCCTTGCAGCCTCAGGTTTTTGGAATGAAAATGTTGTGCCCGCATTGCAGCCTCCAAGAGTAAATCATATGCTAAGGTCTCCACCACAGATCCACTCTGTAATATGTGAAGACAAAAATATAAGACCCCTGATTGTATACTCATGAATCTTCTCAACTATCCATTCAAACCAGTTTGCATGTCCATACTGCCTCCGGAAAGCTAATTTTTTGAAAGACCGGACAATGTTTATAAAGAAAGGCAACCATCCAGGCTAATCCAACCAGCTATCAGGGACTATAATTTGCATTATGGTTCATATCCCACATAGAAGCAAGAATTAATGATATTAATAGCTATTATTCAGTTAGTTAAACAATTCCTCCTATATATTTTAGTTCACAATTCATTCTACTAATAGTCCTGTTATAATACAAATTTCAGATCCAAAAACGCAACTAGCCATAACTCGATTAGTTTCCGGTCAATTATGCAGTGTCCAACAGCCCTAAAAAAGGAAGTAGATAAAAAACTTCACCATGTGTGTTTGAACATAAAATACTAATCAGCAGAGTCGGGTTGATAGGAATGAAACCTTTATATGATTAGTCTCGCCAAATGTGATTGTACTACCAATGGATAGCTGGATCTTCCCAACACATTCCTGATCATCATGGTCTATGGGCCACCATCGAATTCTGTCATTCTGCACAATTTGGATTGTCACATTGAAATACATGCAGATGGTAGAAAGTAGAATTTAGTCCTGCAAAGGACAAGATACTGAAGGTAAAGAAAGGGTAGGTACAGGGTTATCAGTCAAGGATGAAACTGGAATTGTAGCTCGACCCTGGATTGATTTCTTCTTATCTTGGACTTCTACCAAAAGAGCATCCCCCTCATTCTCTGGAAAACTGAAATTACATGCACTTGTAAGAACCTTTTTAGGAGTAAGATCCCCTTTTAAGGGATGAACTATGGTTTGATTTGTAAACTATCAAGTATGAATGATGATTTATCTTTAAAAACACAAGAAGCAAATCCCTTAGGTCACATAACAATATAACTAAATGACCTTGTGGTTCAATAGTTATTAAGTTCATCATACTGTTGAGATTTATAACCTTGGTCCTACCCAGTTGTACATCCACCATTCATACCAGCTCTCATTCTTCCACATTCTTAGAAGTAATGATGTGATAAATGATTCAAAGCTATCCAAACAAAGAGACTGGCATAAGTTGAAAAGTATTATATCAACTTACAAGACATGACAATCACCATTTCCTGGAAGCAAGCATACAGCAGAACCTTTCTCAGCTTCAGCGTCTTCTGTAGCACTCTTCAATTGGAATAAGCATGAAAGAGTCTCTGCAATTTTTTAATGATCAAGAAATAATAAGACATTATTAAAGCAGGAGATGCAATATCAAAGCAGCAATAGCAGTGCCACAAACATGATGGTTCCTTTCACCATTTTGTCCTTCAACCAATCTAAGGACATACTTTGACAAATTTACAAAAAGACATACTCATTAAGTTGTTACAACCTCTTATAGAATGTAATTTGAACTTCGTTACACAAAGCACCAGCATCAAAATCTTTTAAATTGGAATATCCATGTGCACATTATATTATCAAGTGGATTTTATTGAACTTATGAATGAGAAAACAAAGAGAGTGCAGATTATTTGTTTCCAAAAACAAACCTTCTGATTGTACTGAAAATGAGGCTAGTTTGAGGGTATTAATGCCAGTTTTCACTAGAGTCGAAACATGTCGAACGTACTCTGCTCCTGCTTGCATGTACATAGCACTTCGGAGTGAATATGTGCTCCTAAGTTTCCGCCTTGGTATTATTCGCAATTTCCTCACTGCCATTATCCAACAACCATGCCTTAGTTCAAATAAAAAAAATCAATTTATGGGATACATAAAATTCAATTCTTTGCTCTATTTTGAGTCTCCAGAAATAGATACACAAATAGGATTAAAATTATACTCAATTAATTACTCTTTTCCACTATAACCCATTTTATAAACAGAATTACTCCATATGTAGTATAAAAGAACTTTTAACAACCAATTGAAAGTTAACATGAAGACTTTATATCTGCCAAAAAAAGTAACTTCAATCCCGTCTAATTTCTGAATGTAGTATCATTGTAATACAAAGACCTTACCTTCAACTTTTATCTTCCCCTTGACTTTCTTTGCCTTCACAGGGTATACTTGTTCTGCTCTCTTAGTAGTCGTCAATTCTATTGGTTGTACTCCTCGAGGTTGCAACAAGAATTTGTGAAGCCTACACAATCATATAAACATTGAGGTTTGCCCACTCAGACTTGAAAAACAACTAAATTGAAAAGAATTGAAAAAGTATTTAATGGTTAAATTAAAATCCTTGAAGAACAAAATCATACGGTAGCGTACCCAAATGCACTACGAAGCACCACACACTCATCACGCAGAAACTCAGGTGCCTCTGTGCAGCCTCTTGCCCAAGCATACAGGCATAAGCGGATGCAAGCATCATAAGCTATTAGAGTTTGCCAGGCAAATTGATCACTGCAACAATATGAAAATAATCCTCAAGACGAATGCATATCACATAAATTCCTAACATGAAAACCCCTAACCTGAGCCTCATAAATTGGTTAAAAACTACTTCTTAAAGCTACAAAAGTAAAAAAAACCACAAAAGACCACCTTGATTAGTCAATCCGAGGTTTACAAAACTGTATATTATATTTAGAGACATATAAAGCTGAGCCATAAAAATTCTGGGAAACCAGGTAAATACCATAAGAGAAATAGAACTCCATAATTGAAAACAGAACACCTATACCTGGCTAGTGTAAAACAGAATTCTAGAATCAAAAAGGTTCAATACCTAGTGTTATAATGATGTGAGTTGTCCGAAGAGTTGGTTTGCCAGTAAGGTAAGTTTTCTTCCTTTTCTCTAGGTATTGTATTGTTTAATCTGCAGAATACAATATCAAGAAGCTAAACAACTTGTATAGGGAAAAATGATACTAATTTACTGAAGATTTTTCAAACAGAGCTAGCAATTATAGTACCTTTCATCAAGCTCACCGCCACTTTGAGACTGTGATTTCCAGTCTGTCATACCTTCCTTACTGCCATCAAGACTAACCGATTTTCTGGACCCATAAATCCCACCAGTTTGCTCCATTTGTGCCTCAACCTCAGGGCTCTTACCTTCTGTTCCAACTTCCATGATAGGAGGTGCACTAGGGGTTCCCATATCATCTACCTCCTTGAGCATGGTGTTTCCACAACTTGTAGTACGCTACAAGCAAAATTTAACATCTTAATTAAAATTATAAACTTGTTCTTGCAACACAATATCATTCTAAACCCCCAAATCCACAAAATATATCACCAAAAAAAAAAAAAAAAAGAAGACTCTTTTAACATAATCCCACATTTTTTTATGATCCAGAAATCACCAACCCACTTACCATAACCCGTACTACTCCACAAACATCATTAGCATTTAATTAACATTATAAATTTGTTCTTTAACAAAATCCCACCGTTCTAAACCCCAAAATTAGCATCATTCACCATAAAGAATCTAAACCACTCCTTTAACACAACCCAAATTTTTAATAACCAAGAAATCACATTTGATAAGAAAAAATAAATAAAACTCTTAGAAACAAAATCCTAAGAAAATAAAAACAACATTACGATTATCTGTCATAAATCAGTTTCTTACCTGTGCATTGCGAAGTTGAACTCGTTCGCGAAGCAGAGAGCTGATGTTGCTGACAGAACTTGGAGTCAAAAGTTTCTGGGAAGATTTTTTAATTCCCAAATCACCATCGGTAAATCTCCGATTAATCTCAGGTACTTCAATCTTTAAATTGTTCAACAAGCCTCTATTCAACTTTGTGTTGCAAGATTTATGGCCAAACATCTCCTCCTCGTCAGCTTCATTACAATACCTTAAATGTCCGTCTTCTTCTTCATCAGAGTAATTCAAATCCATATTATCAGAAACTGAGGCTACACTCTCATCGACATAATCATTATCATTATCGTCTTCACTGTCGCCAAGACGAGGAGCCAGAACACTGTGAGGTTGTAATAAGCCAGAGTGGAACTTTAAGGGAGGTAAACCATGGGGAGACATAAGGGTAGTGTTGGAATTGTACAGTAAGGGAGATTTCGGAAACGACGGGTCATATGAGTCACGTGAATGTCTCTCTGCTAACGGAGAGCGAACTCTGGGTTCTTGATTTACATCTGATTTCTGCGAGAAAAAGAATTGAGAAGAAGAAAGTCAGAAAGATTTGAAAGAAAGAAAGAATTAAAATTTAAATAAAGTTGAAAACAAAGAGAGAGAGTACCTGTTTGACCCAGTTGATGGCGGTTTCGTCTAGACCTTCAGTGAACATTGTTGCAGAGTGAGAGCGAATGAAGGAATGAGAAACAGTGAAGCGAGGTTAGCGAGGGAGAAAGAAGAATGGGAGCGTATTAGCTGTGATCAGGCTGTGTTAAAATGTAACGGCTAGTTTTAACGTTTTAAATTTTTCTTAGAAGAGAAGGGAAACTTTTCAGCTCATTGTCTTAATAACAATATTATTTATTTTTTTATTGTTTTGACTATTCTAAGAATTCATTATAATATGAGATGATTTTAAGGAAATTAAATTAACTATTAAATTAAACAAATGTAACAAATACATCATTACATAATTAAGTTATTTGATTCAATTAACAAGGTGAAGTGGATGGAAGGGTGACTGATATATATGTACGCTTATAATTAAGTCATACAGTCAGACATATATTTAAATAAAAAACATGAGATAAAATAATCATTTTACATAAATTTAATGTAATTTTTATCTGATTGTATGTTTGATTTATATGACAAAATTATAAACATAACATTATTGATATGTATACAACTAAACTTAGAATAATGTTTGAAATTACTGAGTAAATAAGAAAATCAAAACACCTTTGTATTCATAAACAAGATCCAGAAATTATGTCAATTGGTTTCTCACCATATATACATATACATATATGAACAAACAAATCTAGAAATTATGTCGATTGTGTTATCACCATATTTACTGATATACATATATGAACAAACAAATCTATTGATGATGCCTCCATGGTTTTGAAATTGTTACACATTAACCTCTATGTATGTGTGTATATATATATATATATATATATTCTGGAAAATAGCTTCTATTATAGATAAGTTTAACTCTCTGGACAATGAAGCCAATAGTTATTAGACATAATAATGATCAATTAAACTTGATATCATTAAAAAATAAATGTTGCATATGAACTCTGAAACCTGCTGTAATTACACATTAAAGCTATTAACACTAGATGACAAGCATATTAAACTGTGCACAATACCTGAAACCCTCGTTTGGCAAAAATGAATAAATTGTCTGGTATTGAATGTCAATAAATGTTAAACTATAAACAGACTTAAATACAAGTACGCCTTGTATAGTTAGTACTAGTTGTACACAATTTGACCAACAACAAGAAGTACCAAAATTTGAACCTGGAATAATAGATTGTATCGCCTGGAACAAAATAATGCACGGTGGCTGAACACAACCCCAGATGGTTTTTGAAAAGGGTTTTAATTTTAATGCAGGGGGTACCGGTACATTTGCCAGTACTAGAACTCATCAAAGACCACCTGCACTGAGTAGAGACAAAAGCCACTGAAAAGAAGGCTTCCACGTTTCCCTACATGCAACAGTTTGTAACTGAGGGAAGTGCAGTGGTGATTGTGACTCATCTCTTCACAAATATAGCCCATTTACACAATGCCATATCTGCACTCCGTACGTTGTACTTACCAACCCACGTTGCAATTTGCATGTCATCGAAGTAATTTTGATTTATAGGCAGTTTAATTTTGCAATTCATCGGTTTCATCTCCTCTTTGTCACTGTGTACAAAGTCTAGTCTTACCTTCCACTCAGTAGAAAGACTGAGAGTAAGAATATGGATAAATACAAAGGAGTCGTTGTGTCTGGATTTGGCTGGCTCTGCCATCTATTAACTCATTGTTTATCATCAATTAGAGGCAGTGGACCCCACGAATTTTCATGTGGGGTCTGGCTTTTTCATGGGGGAATGCAATTCATCACCTTTCCTTCTCTATATCTACAGTCTTGGTGGGTGCAATTCCAGAGTAGAGCAGAAGAGAATTGTGAGTGAAAAGAGAGAAATTGAGTAGAAATGATTTCACTGATTTCAAAGAAGATGAATCTGTATAAAAATGGAGATAGAAAAGGGAAAGGTATACTGGTTGATGATGGTTTTAATCCTTATGAGAGGTTGGAGGACTTGCGTGTTTATGATAATCAGTCAACACTATCTGGTGGTGTTGATAATGTAATGCTTGCTTCACAAGAAATCCAAGGACCTCCAACTCCAGCTCAAAGTCATGGTTCTTCTGTTGTTGTTGAGAAGGAGAAGCAGAATCCTGACCAGCCTCCTAAAGACAAAACTTCTATTCTTCTTTATACTACTCATATTAAGCCTCGCCTTAGATGGACTCCCAAGCTTCATGCCCGTTTTACTGATGCCATTATTGAGCTTGGTGGAGCTGCCAGTCAGTAACCTCCTCTTGCATAGCATGCATCACATAATTTTATCATCAACATCATTTTGGTTCTTACCATTATTTTGTTTGCAATTTGTTGCTTGCACTATTTGATTACTTTTTCAACTTTTCAATTGAAGGTGCTTTCTTAAAAATAGGCATATTCTTTTGATGGCTTTCATAATTATGAATGGCAAGTTTTGTGGGTAAAATGCAGCTTTTTGCATTTAGGCTTAGCTTAATTCGGTGTTTGTTTATTCAATTAAATTTTAATCTCATGCTTCACTTGTCTCTCACTATGGAGGTCTTGTTCTAGTCAGATCCATGTCTATACCACTTTATCCTTCTGGTTTTGAGGGTCTTCAAGTGGTTTTTCTACCAGGAACTTGAATTCTCCTTTGCATGCATTTTATTTGAGCCAAAGTTGAAAGCTTTTTGCGTTATAACTTTTTTGTTTTGGAAGTTACGCAATAATGGTTGCATATAGCTCTGAGTTATGAGCATATGATATCATCTTCCTAGAAAAATCAGGTAAAAAGGCATAACCTCTACAATCAAAATCTCACTGTGCATAAAATCAAATTACTTAAAAGGTCTCCTCATCTATAAAAAAATTATTTATCCTTCTTGATAAATCTGGTGAATACATAGCCTCTAAAATCAAAATCTTCATTATGTCCAAGTAAACTAGCAAAAGGAAAATCATCTTGCTTGCCTATCATTTTATAATTTTCCACCTTTTTGCATATCATCATCTATGTATATGCTTTATGGGTTACCCTCAAAATTTTCCTTATTTTTTCCTTATCTTCCTTGATTTGTTTGGGGGTGTTGTTTGTTGGATTTGACTATCTGTTTTAGATTTAATGTTGATTTTAAGTGATAAATCACACTAAATTAATTATCACTGATACTACTACCTCTTTTGTAGATAATCTTACCTAAAAGTCCTTAGTTTTACTTATCTCAACACATTCCCCTAATGTCCAAGTTGTTTAAAGTTCTTCATTTTGCATGCTGAAATTCTTGTAGTCTTGTTGAAATAAGCAGAATAATGGCATTCTTTTCTAGCAAAAGCATATGAACACATATATTTCACTATGAATGTCTCATTTCTTATGACACATATGTCAGTTCAGTTTTTCCAGCTTATCTTGCTTTCAATGTGTGATACTTAAATATGATTGCCTTAACAGTAATCTGGGAAGTATGTACTTCTTGATGATTGCAAACAAAATCTTTGTCGGATTGGTTTGTAACATTGTTGATGACGAAAACATTTTTGTCGGATTAGAAAAAGCATTCAGTTTTCGGTTTCTGTTATAATGTGTCCAGGAATACTATTAATTCTTTGTCTGATGCTTGTGGCAAGTTGTCACCCTTATTATAGTCAACTATTTTGAAGATATTTGTCGTGTTCTTGTGGTTGTAATTGGAATCAGATTGTCAACGTATTCTTTATAATGTTTGTCGTGTTCTAATAGTTGAGAGGAATCGGAATGATGTTGATATTTTCCTCCTCTTTGACACACGTTTGTCGCCTAGGATAGCATTCCATACTTGGTTTAATGACATCTAACTTGCCCTTGCGATTCAAATTTGGTATATCAATGAAAAATCTGGCTTTTTATGGTTATGTTAGATAAAACCAATGATATATTAAGATTTTCATTCTTTCTTTCCCTTTTTGATTCAGTATCTTTGTATTTCATTCTAGTATAGGGCTTGTGTGTCTTCACATTCATGTTTAAGCATTTGCTTCACAAATGATTTTTGTTCAGTCCCAATAAATTATTTAATGTTTCCTGTATTCCTTTTTCTATAAACTACTAAATGTTGCTCTCTAGGATTTGTGTGATTAACTGTGTTTCCTTTTACAAAGTTACTGATTTTGGGAGATTAAATAATTAAGATATGAAAATGCATATGCTCCTCAACTGTAGTATTATTAGTGTCAAGGCAGGAAAGGGCATAGCCAGAGAACAGAGATGAATTTACACATAAGAACTAGAATTTGAACCAGCTGGAACAAAGTGATAAAAGTTCCAATATTATTGAGAGGCTAAACATTATTATCCCACTGTGGAGTTAAATGTTTGAGGTTGAAAATTTTGCAAGATCACAGCAATGCAAGGATGTGAGTTGAGGTACATAGAAAGAACTGTTTCCCTGTAGGGTGACAAAACAAGTTTCTGAAAAGTTACTAGAGTGATGATGCAACCTCAAATTTCTTTAATGAGATCCTTGCAGTTGACTATGATTTATATAAGGTCTAGTTGGTTATCTTCACTGTTTTTAGGGAACTCTTAACAGTTTTTTTTTTTTAACTTCATTTCCTGTTGGCATCTTCTTCTCATTCATTATTAGGGGAGATGGTTTTATGTTTGATAACGATTTGAGTCATTACTAAAAAATTACAGTATTTCTTAATTAGTAAATCAATGAATCCATAGCTCATGCTAGTTTTTCCTGCTTTTAGGAGCAACACCGAAAGCAGTACAGACTGCTATGGATCTTGATGGACTGACTCTTTTTCATGTAAAGAGTCACCTCCAGGTATGTTTTGATTATTAATTTTTCTGTCATTTTAGCAGCTAAATAGGAAATATTGGTTGTACACCAAGAAACAACTATTATTTGCTACGAAGTACTAATATTCGATCTATTACAGAAGTTCAGAATGGGGAAAGTTACAGTGAAGGAGTTAAAGGAGATTCCAAAGATCCGTAAGTTACAGTTTAACTAAAATTGCATACTTGTTTCAAATTTCATTGTTATTGAATCTTTCCATGTTTTGTTTTCCACACATTCTTTTTATGAAAATTTAGGTTCATCAATTTTTCCTAGCAGAAATAAACAAAAGAACATTGAAAGCTTCCCTTTACTTTCAAACAAGATTTTGCAGCTATATGAAGTTTGAAACAAGTTGACATAAACAGATAAGACATCAATGATACACAATAGGTATTATAAACATGTCATTCAAATAAAAATATGAAAAACATATTAAATCTGTGTTCTTAAATCATTTCTATAATATAACAAGGTAAGGTAGCCTTAAAAACATTACTGATTGCATTTAAACATTAATCCAAGTATTTTTCTCTTTTCTAACTGAGAATTTTAAAGACAGCTCTATTTGATTATAATGTTTAAGTGGAGAGGACAAACTTAATGGATTCATATTGGCTATGCCCTATGATAGAGGGATGTTTCGAAAGGCATGCAAAAGAAAAACCTTACTGTTACAAGAATAATAGAATTTACGGCTACTCACTTGAACAAGAGACTTGAATCTTATTGGTTCTGTTGATGTATAGCAGTTCAGGCAGAAATAGGTATTTATGCAACAACGGAACTTCAGAAGTAAAATTGCAAATAGAAACCAAAATGTATAGGTTTGTATTAATAAACTTACATTCATCACTTCATCATACTTCATGAGGTTCGATGAAAACATTTAGTTCCAATTCTGTCACATTTGTAGTAGAAATCTCTGCTAGTGCTTAATTTGCTGCATTCATAAAAATGGAGAAATCCCAATGAAATAGTTGTCCTTAGACTAACAGGTAAGATAGGAGAGGAAAAAAAAAAAAAATTAAGAATTCGACAACAAAAATTTAATACTTTGATCATGTTTTATGCTTCAATGAATAATAAACAATACAAATACAAAATAAATTATGTGAAAATGAAGGGAACAAAGTAAAAGAGGCATCTATGTGAAAGGTTAATATTTTTTATTTTTGTTTTTTTTAAATGATATACATAATCTCTGGTTAGATTAAGCTGACATTTCTACTTTCTATGCCATTGAATGAACAATGCCTCAGCTTCTCGACGATTTAGAGGCCCTAAAATCAGCACTTCTAGAAGCAACCGACCAGTCCATGCAAAAGGGTATGATAAATATGTCATTATTATCTCCTCCATTGGCCGTTAATCTGATTTCGTTAAAGGTATAATTTCCTGCGGTATAAAGGTAAGCTAACAACTATTTGTTTGTATTATGAGTTAGGCGTGCCAAATCCAAAGGCTCGAAAGCCCAGAAAACTACAGAAGCAAAACAGAGACAGCACGGACAGGTTTATCAGAAACTCCAGGTAAGTTCTTTACTTTTTGAAATGACTGGCAAATAAATTCTGTAAAGGAATATATATTTTTTCATTACTGGGCTTTAGATTTTAGCATCAGGGAGCTAATTTTGATTTATTAGCTTTTAAGGTTGTCAATGTAAAGCAAAACTTTGTTGATAGTTGATATTTGAATCTTTTTAAAGCAAATGATTTAGTCTGTATACCTTTTAAATATTTTTAGTGCATTACCTATCAAAAAGGACTAGTTTCTCAAAACATTCTCAAGATAGAGGAATTCCAGTAACTCAATCAGATCTATTACGAATTTATGATTTGTTTTATGTTTCATAATAAAACTGTCACTATGCTGGCTAAGAAATGTTTTGTGAATGTCTCAGGAAGCACGTCAAAAATACAGAGACAATGAAATAGAGAATGCCTGTAAGGAGTTTGTCAATCAATATATTTCAGGAGCAGATGGAGGTGTACCATGTATTTTCAGGAAAGATCTTGCTGGGGTAGGAACAACAGCGACAACACCCTCTTTGAATTCCACCCAGAAGAATACCTACCCAAAATATAATACACTTGAGAGAATCGAAGAGTGTCTCAGCCTTCAGAAGCAAGCTAGCAGTTCCAGAGGTTACCAGCCCCAGAACCAGAATGTTGCTCATTCTGAAACAAGAAGCAACATGACTGCAGATTGGTATTCATTTCCTGCATATAATTCAACAAATGCTAACAATGTGCAGGTCTGCCTCAAAGAGCAAACCCCAAGTTTTCTGCCCCAGGATGTTGCTACTGCAACCACAAGCTTAATGGTCTCACTTGGGTTTTCTTTCCCAGCATATAATCCAACCAATGCTATTGATGTGAATGTTGGCCTCAAAGACCAACCTCAGAGTTTTCTGCCCCAAAATACAGGTTATAATAATCAGCCTCAGAGTGCAGCACGTGGTAATCAGCCCCAAAATGCAGCTTATGGTTATCAGCTTCAGAATGCAGCTGATCTTGCAACCAATGACTTCCCAAATTCAAACAGGAATTATCTGGGAACTTCAGCTAAATCGGCAGCCAACATCTTCCCAACTTGCAATGTGAACTATTCTGGAAGTGCAACTTTTGTTGCGGCCAACAACTTCCCACCCTCTAATGGAAACTATTCTGGATGTTCAGTTTATTGTGCAACCAACAATTTCCCAACCTTGAATGGGAATTATTCTAGAACTTCTGCTCATCCTGTGATCAATGACTTGACAACTTCTATTGGGAACTATTCTGGAAGTGCAATATTTTCTGCATCCAACAACTTCCCAACCTCTAGCGGGAACCGTTCTGGAAGTGCAAATTATTCTGCAGAAAACAACTTCTTAACTTCGAATGGAAACTATTCAGGAAGTACAACTTACTCTGATGCCCACAACTTCCCAACTTGCATTGAACAATACTCTGGAGCAGCAACGTGTTCTGCAGCCAACAACTTCCCAACTTCTAACAGGAATAATTCTGGGAGAGCAGCTCATCCTGTGATCAATGACTTGGAAACATCTGAAGGGAATTATTCTGGAAGTGTAGCTTATCCTGTGGTCAATGACTTCACTACTAATGGAAATTATTCTGGAACTCCAACTTATCCTGCACTCAACAACATTACAACTTCTAAAGGGAATCCTTGCCAAAGTGCAGCTTCAGCTTATTCTGCAGTCAATGACTTGACAACTTCTAATGAAAATTATTCTGGAAATACAGCTTACTCTGGAACCAACAATTTGTCAACTTCAAATGGGAAGAAATATTCAGGAACTGAGTATCTGGAAGACTTGAGTGCAGCACTTGCTGCTTTTGGGATCAACTACAAAAGCCTCCTGGGGACACTGGAGGAGGATCCTGTAGACGCCTATATGAATTGGGACAATGCTGAGCCAAGTAACGAAGACGGTGGCCTTGGGTTCACCAACCGCTATGCCCAAAATAACTGACAGCTGCTTGGACTTGGATGTGGAACTTCACGTTCAAGTTCGTCTATCTTCGGTTCACAAGTAGTAGATACATCTGATACAGTTTATTAGCAAATATAAATAAAGCAAGCATAGACTTGTAACTCTATATACATAGACTTGACCTGAGTTTCAGTATAACTTCTGGTTTGTGTAAGCTCTTTATGAAACATCCCGTTTTCTAAGTTCAACTATTTTGCCTCCTCTGCTATTTCTAAAATTGATCATGATATGTGTGCAGCTCTTTATATTTACTTTTCAGTGTTTAACTTAGGTAGAAGAAAGTGTTATTCTGATAAAAAAAACGTATTAAGAGTCTATTTTTCGGTTGTTTTTATGGGTGTAAAACTGTAAATCCGGTTTGGCACTGGATTGTTACAGTAGATCTTTATTACGTTTAATATGCTTATGGTATTTAACCCTCCACGATCATATATATTGTTAAAATTTGCTGGGACTGGTTGCGAAAATTTAACCTATTTGACTATATTCGTACTATAATTTCATAAAAAGTATTTTAAAAAAAAAATTAATGAAATGAAAAATTTTGAACGCACCTGATCAACTGTAGCAGGGCCACAATGAACTACCAACGCAAAAGGAATAATTGGTCATTTGACTGATACCTATGCAAACCGCCAAGCCTCGACGGTTTTTTTTATAGGCAGTTGAAATTGAGTAAAGTTGTCTGTTTCTCTTGCTTTCAGTTAAAATTTTTCTTCAGGTTTTCGAGTGATCGCTTAACAAGGATTAGGGTTGGTGTATGCAATGATTTCATGCGTATAACATATACGAAGAAACCGATCGATGATTTTCTAGATGAAGATTTCAAGACTGATTCAGGAGGATCTCCCTTCTCAAAGTTTTATCTTGAATCACGACATGATATTAAATACCTATTTCAACAATGGTATCCAAACCCCTATATTTAACCCTATCTATCAAATGTGTGAAGTCCCTGTGTCATACAGCTTCTCACTTAATCAATGTAACAAAATGCCAGCATAAGTTACCCATATATTTCGAATGGTAACGAAAAGGATTCAACTTAATTTACACAATCTCCCATCAATATAATTTGAGCCGATGCCGTAGCAACATCCATTTAGAAAAGATTCACTGTACCAACACACTTTCAAGACGGAATTAAACTGTTGTGATAGAGAAAATGACCATTTAACCGTGTCTCTTGAAGTATAAAATAAAACAAAATACAATGATAGAAAAACCAACCAATTACAATTTTGTAAACAGCTAATGTAAACTGAGATGCGTAATTCAAATGTAGCTCAAAACTAGTTAAATGAGAATAACGAAATGCCAATATAGAGGGTAATAAGACAGGAAATCACCACCTCTTAATCTATCATGTCTTCTAATGATGAACCAAGAAAACTCCTTCTCTACGTACTGGAGTCTTCTCCACCCAGTCGATGAAGATTCACAGTTCGATGAGGACTCACAACGGTAACTTTTAATCAATCTTTACGGATGAGAATAGGTAATGGACAAAGTAAAAAGACATTAGGAAGCCGATGGTGCCAGTGGACAACATGATAGCAACTGCCATAATTAGCGAATAACCAAGATAAAGTACAGCAGACACTGGCCCACTCAAACTCTGCAGGTCAAAGACCAAGTAATTGATCGAGTACAGGAACACATAGAGTGCAACTGAACCTGAAGCAAAGAATGCCTTCCACCACCACCGCCAATCTTCAACACAAAGATGCATGTATGTAAGAACCACGGATACTTCGGCACAAACAACAACCAGCAATAACAGAACTATCAGCAGAAACCCAAACACATAATAGAACCTTCCTAGCCAAATGCTTGAGAGAATGAAGAAAAGTTCAATGAATAGGGTTCCAAATGGAAGAGTTCCTGCTCCAAGAACAAGAAGCCATGATGGATACTTGCGAGCAGGTATTTCTCTAGGAATCTGGTTGGTTCGTACAGGATACTGAATTGCCTCAGCTCGGGTCCCAAAGAACCCACCCAATAGAGTGAGAGGCACTGAAATGCAGAACCAAAGGGACAGGAGCACAAAATAGAGAGAAATGGGAATGGCACCAGTACTCCTGCTGCCCCAAAGAATGAAGTTCAATATCGTTAGAATAACAAAGACAATTCCAGGAAAGAAGCACGCAACAGACCAAGAAACTGATCTCCATCCTTCAGAGGTTCCCTTGATGGTTCTCCACATACGTACAGCAACATAACCAGCAGCAATACCCAAGAAAAGATATAGAAATATCATCCCTGTCAATAGCATTCCTCGTGAAGCTGGTGACATGAAACCAAAGGCTGCAAAAACAATAGTGACAACTGCCATCCCAGTAATCTGAACTCCATCTCCAACCATCACACAAAGAAGCTTTGAATGATCTGGTTCTCTGAATACATCACCCACAACAAGCTTCCAGCCAGAAAGTTCTTCATTCATCTGTGCTTGAGCTTCCTTGTCCAATTCCTCGTACCTTGTCAAATCCCTCCTCACAGTCCTCAGAAATATGACAAACACTATACCAGCCAGGAAAAATATCACCATCAATGAATTAAGGATTGAGAACCAGTGGACACGAGCACCTTCCATCTTCAAGTAAGCATCCCACCGAGATGGCCATCTTGTACTGCTCTTGACAAATTCGACCTCGTATGTGAATGATATTCTCTCTTGCTCCCTTATTATTTGAGACTTGTCAAGCTCCGAGGGGCACTTCACTGTTGTCATGTTATCATACATGTGAAGTTTTGTCATGACTTCTGGATCATGCTTAACACTGCAGGGGACAACCTCAAAACCAACAATCTCATATCCAGATGCCTTCTTATTATCAGATTCTGAAATTACACCCATACCTTCTTCACCAGTACCGATAATCTCAACCCCACTGCCCACATACTCATGAACCAAAACAATGAACTTGAGATGATTAATAATGTAATCATCATTACTATTAGCCGGAGTATACCCCACTGGGAACCCAGTCCACTGAATAGTAACCCCATTTTGCTTTGCATATCTCATCACAGGCAAATTGTCCAAAATCATATTCACTTGGTACAAATCCCGTGTTCTCTGTTTCAAGAGCTTAACCTCATGCTCACTCAATGGATTCGTAATGCAAAGAAAAACTGTCTCATTCACATTCATACGAAACCGATATGGGGAGTTATCAATCTGATCTCCCATAAGGAGTTCTCCAAGATTCTCCGCACTTTTCTTGACCCCACCAAGCGGTGGGCAATAAGGCAAACTATAGTAACTATACGGAAGCTCGGTCTCAATGGAAGTCAATGAATTAACTTTGGCATATATGGACTCCTTATTTGAGTACGTGTGCATATAACTTCCGGGCAAATAAAACCCATAGCAAACTTGCAGGAACAACAGCACAAGGAGAAAAGCCCAATTAATTGCGGGCATTTTCTTCTTCGGTTTCAGTGACAAAAATACCCGCTCAAATCAACCAAATAATGCAAACACTCCACAATTTCTCTCAAACGACCTTAACATGCGCATTCAACACCAAATCTACATCCAACACACTTAACTTTGTCAGCCTCTCAACATCATATCTTCTATAAGAACGAGTAAACCAATAACAAATTCTACTCTTAACAAACATGCATAGATCCACAAACCAACATATGGTATTTTAATCAGATCAAATTAAGTCACATGCAAACAACACAACAAATAGATCAAGCTTCATAAATATAAATCATGAATCCTTTAAAGCTCACACAAGCAATAAGAGTGAAGTTATAGAAGCGTACCTGAAGCAGATCTGGAGAGATAAATTGGGGACGAGCAGAGATCTGGGAGGGATCCGAAAGCGTGAAAATGAAGCAGAGGGTCTGGTGTGTTTGTTTAATTTGCTAGAGATGGTTTCTGAAAGAGAAGGAGAGCATGGATGGGGTTATTATATTAGGTTGAATTAAAGTGAAAAGTGAGTAATAAATCGATATAAATGCATAATGTTGTGATTATTTTAACTCCAGTTAGATCTGGTGGTTAGATTTGACCTCGATGTCGCGAATGTTTATGTATGGGATGGGCCGGCCAGGCCTATTCACAGTTTCTTGGGCCAGCGATATACAAATATGGAATTGTATAACTTAATGGGCTAAATATGAATGTGTTTTTGGCCCATGAGACGATAACTCATGGGCCAAAAACACTTTATGAAATTAACACTCTTCCCAGGAAGTTGATGATGTCTACTACTGTTAAGCTGCTTGATGCAATTAAAGTCTCTATAATGACAGGTGGCTGTGTAGTAACGACTAACGATCTTGCCCACGTTCTATTCATGTTGTAGAAAGTTTCTAGTAACTTGTTGAAAATGGGATACTTGAATTAAATCTGTTTCTACTTCTAGATAGCTTCAACTGTCACCCCTCAATACAGACTTCCATTATTACCATCAACATTTGGACACCTAGTAAATACTACCACCCGACTCTCTCTATATGCATAACCTACAATTTCCATTTAAAAACTCTCCAAACATGTCGCTTCACCTTTTAACTTCCTTTCTCCTTTTCGGTTTCACATTACTTGTCTTCTTTCTCATCACCAAAACCAGAACCACCAAATCTAAAGGATCATCATCTCCTTCCACTGATATTATCCCCAAATCCTACCCATTAGTGGGCTCCCTCTTCTCCATCTTAGCAAACCGAAACCAATTAATCCAGTGGTCTACTTTGATTCTCCAAAACACCCCCACTGCAACATTTGTTTTGCCCAAGGTACTGGGCACCGTCCTTTACTCGACTGCCAATCCCGCCAATGTCCGGCATATTCTCAAAACTAACTTCTACAACTACCCAAAAGGCGAAGCATTTCGAACAACTCTCGTCGACTTTCTTGGCAATGGCATCTTCAATATTGACGGCGAACAATGGAAGTTCCAGAGACAAATTTCGAGCCACGAATTCAACACCAAATCTCTCCGTAAATTTGTTGAAACCGTTGTTGAAACTGAGCTTTTTGATCGCCTTATTCCAATATTAGAGCAGGCTACAGCCAACAAAGACGTCCTCGATTTTCAAGATGTTCTTCAAAGGTTTGCGTTTGATAATATATGCAAGATTGCTTTCGGGTACGATCCTGAGTACCTGTTGCCGTCTTTTCCAGAAGCTAAGTTCGCACGAGCTTTTGACGAAGGTGTTAGGATTAGCAGCGACAGATTTCACACACCTTTACCAATAATCTGGAAGATAAAACGGCTTCTCAATATTGGTTCTGAAAAGCGTCTGAAAATTGCGACTTCTGAGGTTCAGGAATTTACTAGAAACATCATAAAAGACAAGAAACAACAACTTAAAGAAAACTCCTCGCCAGAATCCATGGATCTTTTGTCACGATTCTTGAGCTCCGGTCAATACGACGACAAATTTGTCAGTGACATAATCATCAGCTTTGCACTGGCTGGCCGAGACACCACATCGGCAGCTTTGACATGGTATTTCTGGTTAATCTCTAAACACCCAGAAGCTGAAAAACAAATTCTCGACGAAATCAAAGAAAAATCAGACACACCAGTTTATGAAGATATAAAAGACATGGTATACACTCATGCGTCACTCTGCGAGAGCATGAGATTCTATCCACCGGTACCAGTGGACACCAAATTAGCAGAAAACGACGACGTGTTGCCGGACGGGACCGTAGTGAAGAAGGGAATGCGAGTATTGTACATTCCATATGCGATGGGGAGAATGGAGAAGATTTGGGGAGCAGATTGGCCGGATTTCAAGCCAGAAAGGTGGTTGAAGAGAGAGGAAGATGGGAAATGGAGTTTTGAGGGGAGAGATCCGTACACGTATCCTGTGTTTCAGGCGGGGCCTAGGAATTGTATAGGGAAAGAGATGGCGTTTTTGCAAATGAAGAGGGTTGTGTCTGGGGTTTTGAAGAGGTTTAAGGTGGTGCCAGCGATGGAGGAGGGTGTTGAGCCGGAGTTTGTTGCAGATTTGACTGCCAAGATGAAAGGTGGCTTCCCGGTAAGGATTGTGGAGAGGACTGAGTGAGTCTGTTAGGTAATTGGGTACTCTGAAATTTTATAACTTACAATAAAAGATTTGATGTAGTTTTAATTTTGAATAGTATATGAATGTGACTATAATTCCTTTAAAATTTTATAATCAAATGTTGTTAATCCATACTTATAAAATCGAAATTTGAAGTGGAATTATTGATAATGACATGATAAAATGTTGTTGCTTTAAAATGTTTCTTCTCGTAAACCATTTCTTGTTCAAGTAATTTTGTATTATTATTATTATTTAACACACCCTAGCTAAAATCAACTGTTGCGTTGCGTTTTAACCATAGCTCTCTGTTACAGAAGTTGTAGAGTAAATCGTAGTCATCTCTAGCTTAGGAGCTAATTTCCTTAGAATTAAGATGTGATAAAGTTAATTTCAGCTGCGTGATTATATATATATATATTGCTGATATACACCAATTCAAGAGCAATATCCTGTTAAATTAACGAGTGGGAAATCACACTAGTAGAAAAACAGAAAATCATTCATCAATTGAAATATTTGTAATTCAATTGAACCAGCTTCATATCACTATAATTGGGTAAATTAAGTAAAGGGAAGAGATTAAAATATTCCTCATCCCTTATGCAAAAACGTAAACAGGAGATATTGCAAGTCTTCAAGTCTTCAACAATTATGACCGCCCATTAACGTTTCCATATGAACTCACTCCACGCAACATAAATATGCGTATGATCGATGTTGTTAGCCATAGAAACAGGTAAGAGCTCATGGCCGGAGCTAGTGGGTGTAAACGGAGAGGTGGCGGCTGAAGTCATAGTGAGAGAAAACCCAAAGGTTGGTGCTATGGTCGTCAAAGAAGGGATGATGGTGACCATGCATGGATTACCGTTGTGATAGGGTCAGGGTGTGGGTTGATAAGTATGGAATCGTCAAACAAATACCGCAGATTGATTATAATTGCTGCAGGCCGATCGATCAAGAGCTAATTAATTAAACTCGTTGCTTTATCAATTATCATGTAATACTTGTTTGTAATTGTTAAAAGCGTTTCTTGTGCTTATCATAATATTAACATATACATGTATAGCTGGATTAATTGTGATTTCGTGTATTAATAATTTGTATAACATTATAACAAGAACAATATATTGATACATCCAAATATATATTGCAATTTTATAAGAAGTGAGATTTTCAATCCATTTGTCAGAAGGCGTGCTTAATACGTACTCTAATGCAATGAAAAGTGTTCTTTCTTTAATCAAATTTTATGAATCCTGTAACGTACTGCACAAACACGTTATCTCAGTAACATTCAAACGCTTTCTTTTACCTTCTTATTCGTTCTTTGTACTTGTACCAAACGTCGGTGAGGTCATTACATTTCAATTACTGTAGATGAGATTTCAATTAATATTTTGGTGCAATATTTGTCGAAACTGTGAGAAAAGTAAAGTTTTGGAAGAAAATATTCTTCGTATGTTATTGATTGATCAGAATTACAAAACTTTATACAAGTTGTTAATAGCTAATTAGCTCAACTAATCTAACTAATTTGCACAGTTGTCATTAGCTGTTAAAACTAACTAACAGAAACATAATATAAATATGTTTATATTTAATAAACCGGAAACTGCTTTCAGCAACTAAACCGTGGCAAACAGTTTGTATTAATTTATTATTTCTCGATGGAAGAACATGAGAAGTAGGGCAAAGAAAAGAAGGAAGCTAAAACCAGAATGCAGAGCGCTTAAAGTTGAATATGAGTTTCTAATGGATCGGATTAATTGACTTTATAATAGCCAACAATTTCAATGTTTTGTCATGTTTATGGATAAGCTAGCCAGCTGGCGTAATCTTAGAAGCAAACACAAGCTGATGCAATTATGTAGACAAATCTTAAAAGTCAATTTCACCACCTACGTTCAACATGTATATATCATATTCAGTATTCAAAGATCTCGGCTGTACAGCCTGTACGTGACTTGAAAAGCCGGATCTCTTCACACTATAAATTTCGAACCTATCTTCCCACAACTCCACAATCGAGAACTCACTCAATTTCTGATTACCAAAGGAGAGTGTTGTTAATAGAAAGAAGAATATGACAGATTGTCCAGGTAATAATCAACGCTGAGTTTAGTTAATTATATATATGTGATTGTTAATTAGTTACAGCTTTAATAATACTTGAAATTAATATTACAGGGAAGAGCTCATGGCCGGAGCTGGTTGGTGCAAATGGGGAGGCTGCTGCTGCTCAGATAGAGAAAGAGAACAATAATGTTGACGCAATTGTTATACTGGAGGGGTCTCCAACGACTCAGGATTTCAGGTGCGATAGAGTTTGGGTATGGGTGAACAAGGATGGGACGGTCACTCAAGTTCCTACCATTGGCTGAACAATCGATTATTAATTTGGATGGTTTTAATTTTAAGTTTTATGCTGTGTAATAAGTGAATATACATGAAATAATGTCATCCCTATTTCGTTTTAAGTTTTATGCTGTGTAATAAGTGAATATACATGAAATAATGTCATCCCTATTTCGTAATTCATACAATGTTAAATTGTTAATGTTATGTACTACTCTTCAGTCTTCCCTGAAGTGAGACACTTCTTTTATCCAAACCAAAGGCCCAACTCTTTGAAAGTTGAAAAAGCCCAACAACAGCGTTAGTAGAGGTTAATAACCACCTGCTTTATCTTCTATTCCTATGTAAAGTGCTTCAATTTTAATTTGAATAATATAGAAATAACAGATAAATAAAATTCAGAATTTGAGATAGGAGGTCATTTGAAAGGGAAATATTGATCTATTCTTTACATCATTGAAGAAATACTTGAACAATAAATGTGTCAAAGGAAAATAATATAAAATTGGTAACTTTAATAAATCATAAAAAAAAGGCAGTGTGAATCAAATAAATTCTAGAGTGAGATAAAAGAGAACATAGATGCCTTTCAATAGAAAAGAGAAGCATGCAGGACCCGGCAATGAGCCTCACGTAATGCTACCTTTTTCTTTTCTCAAGACAAGGAGGGGGACAACGTATCGTGGGTTTCAAGCGTGCTGAAGCTCAAAGATGTTTGCATTTCATTTGTAATTTCATGCAGTCAAACGTGAAATTAGGTTTATGACAAAGTACGAACTCTGCCCAGTTACCACAAAAGAATAAGGTTAAATATTACAAACACCTCTGATTCTCTATGGTTATTAATCACTCCAAGATCCCGTATGAACCAGAAAATAAAAGTTTCAGGGTCCCATGGTTGTTCGTCTTGGAAATTAAATATTTCTTCCATTGGATAGCACAAGTACGAGATGGCCGACAATTTTTATTCTTTGATTAGTTATTTGTATTGTAGCTGCCCATTAAAAGAAATAATTAAAAAGGATGAGATAAAATTAACGAACGAAAGCCATTAAATGAAGCAATGTGAGTTTCATAAGTGAAGAGTATTTGACCAAAATGAAACTTAACACTTCCCAAAGCCAAAGGAACCAATTCTGACTATTCTTTAAGGTAAAATTACTGCTCTGCAGTGAATATCCATTTTCTTATGTTACTGTTAATTACTCTAATTTCTTCGGGTGCATTAGTTTTGGTTTCGAAAATATGTGATTTATACTTTAAGAATTTGATAAAAAAAATAAAAAATAGCATGTGCTAGTGATTGTTATCATAATTATTTTTTTAAAAAGAAAAAAAAAAACAATTTTCTGAATCTTGAAAAGAAAATTGACAAACATTAATTTTTTAAGTTATTTTCTTTGTATTTTAGAAAGTATATACTTCATAATTAATAGAGAATTAAGTTCTAACATCGGACATTAACTCTAGGAGCTTCCTTATATATTTCAAGTTTCTAATCCAATTTTATTTTGAGTGACATGATACAAATTATGTGCAAATCATATTATTTAAAAAATAAAATTTTATACACATGATATTGTTTTAACTCTATCAAAGAAAAAACAATAGAATACTCAGATTGTACGTACCACATCCAAAAGCATGAATTCTAACAGCTATTAATAAACAAATAATTTTCTTTCTCTATAAAGAGAGCTACAGACGAAGTTGTTGTTCATTCAAGCCTTGGCTAAAGCTTAGTTCTCCAAGATTATTTAAATTTTGGTGAAAATCACCAACAAGTCCAAAGGATTCAAGCCACCATTCCATTCTCTATACAACAATGAAACTTAGCCTGAAAATTATCTTTACGACCGCGAGAGTGATGCTCTTCCTCCTGTTGACTCTTACCGCCAAACCTGTTGCATCATTTAGGGCCTTAAAAGGAGAGAAGGCGCAGGACGATAATAACTCAGTATCAATTCCACAAGAAAAAGGTCCTGTTCCACCACCAGGTTCTTCCCCATGTACTTATATTAGTGGGGGAAAAGGCGGGGGCCACTGCCAGACTAAAGGATGAACTTGCATAGGTTGTGTGGTGCAGTACCCTCTTGAGGGTATGATCATTTTAACTATGTTAGGGCTTGGGATTGTAAGTATCAACTAAATTAAGAATAAAGTTGAGATTTATATATGTTTCTGTATTTTGTTTCTCATGCAGTTTGTGGTTCCATCAGAAACTAGGGTTGATATATAAGAGTATTTGTGTTTGCAATATGACTATATATATCTGTGCAACATAATATGTATGATTGAGATTTACTTTTCTGAATTGTGTATAAACCAAACTCGGCACTTACATGAAACATTTATCTAGTTGTGAATTTCAGATAAATTTCATGTGCGATTGATCATTAATTCTCCTTCTCAAAATTAATTCTTTCTGCTGTCCTTTAATATATTCCCTTTGTTTCTATCCAAACCTTTGAAGTAGTATTCTTTATATATATATATATATATGTTAAGTATTACTGCGTATGGTGGAACCTTTTTTGTATAATGATTGTAGCTTTCTCTTCTCGTAATTGTTTTATAGACGTTTCTCATGGCGTTGCAGCTGGAACCAATTTCGGATTTGGAGTTGCTTACTCATTTTAATCTTTTTTTTTTTCTTTTTGTGAATCTCGAGAAACAAGAAAAAACATATAAGTAGTGATGAAAACTTTTCCTCGATCCTAATCAGCCTCATCCTCCATACTGACAGGAGGTTATAACGTGTGGAAGCTACCACTAATTCAGAATTTTTTGAACATAATATTTTTTTTCAAAAAAAAAAGAAGAAGATTTCAGTGGAAACCCTAGAAAATAGTATGTGGTTTTCTCGCAAAGGAAATATAATATTATAAACGATGGTGACTTTCAGTATATGATCAACTTCTGTTTAGCTACCTCGTTAAATAATTAACTCTGGTACTGTATATGAAGTTTCTTGGAAACCCTTAGGGTTTCGGTATAATTAGTTTTATATATATATTCTGCCTTGTATTATCACTAATACGATTACATCAGTTATGGAAAGAAATAAAATAACAGTTATGGTTGATATGTTTTCAGGATTTGGTATAAAAAAGGCTCGAGGATCTTGGAATTTGCATTTCATCTGCTGTACGTGTAATTTAAAGGCACAATTGCTTTATTTCCAAACATTCAAAATGAGAATATATGAAATAGAAACGACATAGATTAGAACTATCTATATTACTTTTAGGATCTATATATATGTGATCACACTAGGACACATCCTGGGATTGAACATTACGTATGAACATTGAGATTTGAATGCTTAAGGGTGACCTGATTTATACATGAATCGAAATTATCCCTCTGATTTGCTTCATGCCTCTACCAGAATGGAGAATATAGATTCAGGGTGGAGTATTGTTGACTAGGCCGCTTGGTGTGCTAATTGAGAGGTTGAAGACAATACTTTTTGGATCACCACTTTTTAAGTGTTTCTTTTTTCCATCTAGAACGTCTATATATATTATTTTATATAAGCTCCAATATGATGTTTTTCGGTGTTCTTTTGCGTATAGTTACTGATAAGCCTTGGGGTGCTATGTCTACTCACTTAATCATTAACTTAATATGTTATGGTCAACCTTAATAATTAATAATAGATAATTAAATTCGAAAATTAACCTCTTTTCCCTCTCTAGCTAGCTCTTTTCCTTTTTCTTAACTCATCTCAGAAATTAATTCGCCATGATTTTCTATCGCTGAAACAGTTGCTATTCTTTATTAAACCAGGGATATTTGATCAGTTCATCCAAACGGCTAGCCGATACATGTTTAAAAGAGCGATCATTGATTCACCTGACCCGAGAACATTAATGACAAGTACTGGGAGTCTGGGAGATTAGTCTTAATTATCCAAAACATGCAACTACATGTAGTGATGATCTTAACGTCTAAAATATTAGTTTGTAGTCCATGATTTTAAACCGACTTCTGTTTTTCTTTTTTGTTCTAAATCTTTATTACCCTTGTACAAATCAATGGTCCAACTGTTCTGGCTAGAATATATAGTAAAATGAATACAAATTGAAAAATGAAGGATAGAGGCAGACCAACAACGCAGTGTTGAAGCTGTTACTGCTTTCATAATGCCCCAAAGTTATGCTTGATGTCTAGACTTGAATTTGATTCTTTGAATATATTGTTTGGTGCTTATATGCTTCAACTTTATCATCAGCATAAAAACACAAAGAAATTATAAATCGTTTTATTTCATGCATGTGATCAATTTGGAAGTTTTTGAAATCAAGTTACCATCTCAATTATTAAAGGCGGCGTATCGCTTTCCACCATTCATATGTCAGTGAGCACTTTAAAAAAAATAAATAAAAAAACATTAAGAATTTTAATCTTTCTAGATAGCACTACAGGTAGTTGCGGCAGATAAAGATTTGCATGATTGCATCCTAAGATATTGGATTTGTTTAAAATTTTATTAGAATGCCTTTTTTTATTTTCTACGGGAACTGATTATTGGAATCAAGCTATAAGTTGATATATATATATATATTAAAGCACATACCCATCATTTGTTCAAGTTTTCTCATGTAAGCACGCCACTTGCCAATCCTGGAGATTCTTCCTCAGAGAATGAATTAGGTAATAAACTGGGAAAATTAGAATTTTCATGACACAAATTCCAGGAACTTTCCAACGAGCTTGGTGGTGGGGCTTCCAAGATTGATCGATGATCAACAATTTTATGAATCTTTCTTATTATTATATCAGAAGCACACTGTCACACGACACTTTCAAATTTTTTATTGATATTTTTAGTCCTTCTCATGCTCCTAATTTGAAAGTTAAATAGTATTTGGCTTTAGTTTATCTGAACTAATTAGATTATAGATGTGGAGTTGGAGAAAACAAAGTTCCTTTGATTAATTTTAGAAAACTTTGAATAATAATGTGATATTTCAATATTATCCTAATAACACAAGAATAAGAATAATCATATTGACTTGACTCCCACTAAAATACTAGGAATTTTGTTATATTTTTCAACCATTCATCCCATTTGATTTAAGGCGTGTTAGAGAAATGTTGCTCTTTTAGCTTTAACTAGATGTTAACCATAGGATCAAGTAAAATGAATAATTAAAAGAAAGCGAATCAAAGATAAGTCTTTACAAGATAAACATAATTAATCCTAAATGAAAATTCACCAGTCAAATTCGACGTCTGACAAAATTATTCAAGGCAAGTCTTGCAATAACCTGAAAATCAATTGGTGTAAGCTAAATAATACACCTTTAACTTTAGTTTTAATTCAGCTTATTTAACTTTGAGTTGGACTTGACCTATCATTTTCTAATCAGACACGTATATTAATGCTGTTTCCCCTCGCAAATTTCGGCTTTTTGATGATTTAATATCCAATTAACGATTTTGAAGATGCACTGATATTGCACTACTTCAACTTTAAATGTATATTGGAGGTGACTTGGTCATTTTGCTGACAACCACAGCTGTAAACAGTCATGATTATATCTACTAATTGATTAGTTGAGTTTGCTTTGCAACCAAGCTAAAACGTGGAATTCCAAAGAAAGCTAGCTAAAAAGAAATA
>WYDK02000059.1:3505312-3559684 GCA_009867345.2 Toxicodendron radicans
CGAATTCCAGCCTATCCATCACCTACCCAAATCTTCCCGTGCAAGTCCCATACAGTTGACAGTGGCCCATCTGACACTGGATCAGTCCTTTTCGAATCGACCGTAGATTTTACTGTCTACACACTTCACACTATACAGTATGTAAAACATTAAAATATTTGGACTATGAACTACTGTATATAACTAATAAATTAATACAATAGACATATATTCCAAATTATAAGAAATATATGTACATGCAAAAATAAAAAAAGATGTTATAGGAATAGAAATTACTTAATCGATATATAGAACATGTTTCAAGAATGAAGTTTGCCTTGTACACCAAGAAGATCTTGTAGAATTTCCTAATTAATCAGTTGAAATTGACTTCTCTGTGTATTTGACTAAGTTAAAATAGGGTCCTACACAGTACACTGATGTTTTCAGACAGTATCTAAAAGTCAAATTAATGAGGATTAACATTTAAATGTTCACAGCCTTAAGAAAGCACAAACAAAATGCTAATAAATTCAAATAGGGATTTTATTAGAGAAAAGGAAAAGTAAACGAGAAAGGAATTGGAAAGAAACAATGTCGTAGGACCCATGATTTAGTTCCTAGAATATCCCAGCTGACTAAATAAATATGTCAACCATGTATATACATTTCATATCTATCTTTGTATCGTGATCCTGAAGCTTTAGCGCGTTTTTTTTTGTTTGCCGTGATTCTTAAGCTGCCAGCGGATGAAGTCCTCCACTGCAATACTTTGAACAATGTGGAGAAATTTCTTAAAGGATTTAAACTTGGATTTCATTATATCGTGGCAAAATCTGGTACGAAGGTTTGACATTTAATTAATTCATTTACAAGCATTAACTCCAACGACTAATATGTGAAAGTCTTATTGCTTACGTATAGACTGACGTCTGCAAAACAAATGCAAAAAGTCTGCCCAACTCCACTATCGTTTTTCCTAGCTTCTTCATGAGACAGTCACTTTGTGTTGATATGTGAGCGTGTTGTTTACTTCTACTTTTGCCCATTGATCTTTAATCGACACAATGCATTCAGTAGTCGGCTTAACAATACCAAATTCAAGCATAGAGATTTCGGAAAAACAAATTTCAAGGAAACTTCACCCATATTAGTTTTCCAAAAAAAAAAAGATTTAAATAAATTAAGACAAGCTCCAACTGCAAAAGTAATGGAATAAGATTGATAAATTATATAGAGTTGATTGATGTAAACAATCTGAAAGCTTTGTACTCAAGAAAAAGTCTATTGTTGTCTCATCATATATTGTTTCTTGGTCACTTCCCTGAACCATATCCAGCATTTCCACCGTAGCCCATGGATAACTCTTTATATCTCTCATCATCTCTCCTCAAATTTCTCCAATCAAACTCTATATCCTCAACCAGCTACCTCTGAAAAAATATTCAACATTCATTGCAAGTATTTCACATCACAAAACAATGTCTCTTCTCTTCAAAACTAGTTTTAATACCTTTAAAGTAATTATTCTTTTGCTTTATATCTTGAATAATACCAATTCTCTTCTTGCTGCTCGGCCTATCCGTGACAACAATACTTTTAAGAACACGTATAGTTCAAATGCGGCTTCGTTTCCACAAGATAAGACTCCAGTACCACCGATTAGTCGTAATCCTTGCACTTACATCCCTGTAGGGGCTCCGGGTCACTGCAACAGAAGATAATGTATTTCAGCTTTCATATGATTTCTAGCTACGTTCTACCAGTTTAGTTAGATATTGTACAAATACTACTATTTTATGGAGCATTATAAGTTGTAGTTATTTTCTCTTGGGTATCCTAATTTTTTTTTAAATTCCGTTTTAACATTTCTAACATGAGGAATATCTATTGAAAAACAATTTTTTTTTTTTTTTTTTTTTTTTAATTTCAAGGGGAGAAACTTAACTAAAATTTTGTTTTTTGAGTGAATTCCTCATGTTAGATATCTTAGACCGAATTTTTAAAAAATCAAGACATCTGAGAATATGTTTATTTTCTATTTATAAATAACGTTGCTCTTTGTTTTCATTTTCTTCCTAAATAATTCTAAGTTCAATTACTGTAATTACTACTGTGTAATATATGTTGTCAATGAATGAAAGATCACTTAGCCGGTGTTAATTGTGATTCTTTTACCTTGTTAATTTATACGTTCAGATTTAAACATAATTAAGATTATCTATATATGGACGATACACATTTTAGCCGGAGGAAATTAATAGTGTATGTGCATGCATGTTATAATAAAAGCTTGGATTTTGCATTCTAGACGAGCTTGTTAATTTCATTAGATGACGTTCCCCTAGCTTGGTTTCAAAACAGTGTACATTTAATACCTGAATAGCAGATAAGCTGTGGATCCAAGATCCAGCACTAAACCACTGACCATGACCACAATCCACGGTTAATTTACAACGCATTTAGTTCCAAACTTGGTTGTAGATAAACTTATGCAACTCAATCGATGCAAAGACAATACGTTTTTTGAGTTTTGACTATATATATTTATCACCAAGAGATTCAATCAAAATGATGATATTTATATATATATATATATGTGTGTGTGTGTGTGTGTGTTTCATTTATACCCATCTTAGAAAATTTATTTATATAATCCTGATGAAATTATTATTACACGTAGATTGAATGCAATCTGAGGTTTTGGAATTTGGCTCCACAAGTTGTCTTTGTCGGGGAAAAAAAGGCCCCATCGACACACACTGCCCCAACCATTTATTACGTCGAAAGCCCATGAAATTTATATGCAAGACTCCTTTCACATAGTTAGAAGGAGCCTTTTTCTCCTCCTCTAAAGATCAAATTGTAATTTTTCCTCATTGAATTAGTTAAAGATTGTAAATATTTTTATAATTAAAAAGAAAAAAGAAAACAAAAAAAAAGTGAACAAATTAATGAGGTTGAGAATATGAAGAATAGAGCAAAAGCTACTGAAATGATCGAAAGAGCTTTCAAGTAGACACTAGACAATGTGCAGACATTCCTTCCTTCTCTCTCGCTCCACCACCACCCATTCAAACTGCGCAGAAATTCTTTCTCATTAATTATGTCTTCCAAATATTGACTTCTCATCTTAGCTACTTTGCATCTTCTCAAAATAACGGCTACAGTTTTACGTTAATTTTTCATTAATTAACACTAATTAATAATCTTTTCCCAAAAGCGCACCAAGTTTGTTTAATTATTATCCTTACCCTAATGAAGGGAGATTAATGGTAATTAAAGAAACCTGAGAGGAAATTAGCATAATTCAAGGAAATAATAGGAGTTGTGTTTTTGGGGTCATATAAATCATAATAAAAACATTTTTAGTAAAAATGAAGAAAGAAATGGGATTTCCGATAAGTTCATGGGATAGCTGTCTAAATTCTAAACTCGAATAATTACAACCTAAAATCTAACATTTATTTCACGTGATTATAAATCAATGAGTGGGGTCCTCCGTTTTCAACACTAACCCGACGTGGAAACACTTGAATGCCATAAAATAATACAATAAAATAAAAAGCAGTCGACAGTTGCGGTAAAAAATTCACATTTTCCCAATTAAATAAACAAGAAACCTAAAATTCAGATCTAAAACTATTACCCCAACTTGTGTTTGTTTGTTTTCGCCAGGAGATATTTGCAGATTCTTCAGAGATTAAGTTCAATTACAGAGCTTTCTTGATCTCAGCCTCAGGTAAGTTTTTGTTCCACCTCGTGCCTTCAATTTTTGACTGTTGCCTGTAGTGACCCTTCAAGTTATTAGCTTTTTGAAACAGTCTGAATGTTTTCTATATGAGATGCTATCATAGATTAGTCTTGAAGTTGGGTTTAGGGGATGCTTTAAGTAATTTTCCAAGTGGGTATGTTTGAAATACTGAAGTTCAGTGTATTGGAGTCCTGTAATTCGTGATTCAACTGGCTGATTTGTTTTTGAGAGTTTTTTGAGCTTCTGTTTCAAAGGGTTGGCTTTAATTTCTGGGAATTTTTAGTTTAAGTTTAAGGTAGTTCTTGAATACTTATTATTTTGGTCTGGGAATTTGGTGATTGTGTGGAATTAGTAGTTTAAGTAGTGAAAAGATGGGTGGGAAATTTTGGTTTAATGAAGAAGATAAGGCTATGGTGGAATCAGTATTGGGTACTGAGGCCTGTGAATTCTTGAAGTCATCCGCCTCTAATAATTTGTTGGCTGATTTGGTTTCACCTCCTGGTGATTTGGGTGTGCAGCAGGGGCTATGCCAGGTTGTTGATGGATCCAATTGGAACTATGCAATTTACTGGCATGCCTCGAACCTGAAATCTGGTGGGTCTGTTTTGATTTGGGGAGATGGGCACTGTCGGCACCCAAAAGATGGTGCAATTGGAGATATGAATTCTAGTGGGGATGAGAATTTGGAAGAATTTGAGAGGAAAGAGAAGGTGAAAAAGCAGGTGCTCCAAAAGCTACATGCTTCTTTTGGTGGGTTGGAGGAGGATAATTACGCGTTAAGGTTAGTTGGCGTGTCAGATATGGAGATGTTTTATCTCACTTCAATGTATTTTAGCTTCCGATGTGATTCGGCATATGGTCCTGGGGAGTCTTATAAGTCTGGTAGATCAATGTGGGCTTCAGGTGTAGTTAGTTGTGTAGATCATTATCAATCAAGATCCTTTCTAGCCAGGTCAGCTGGATTCCAAACTCTGGTGTTTGTTCCTGCAAAGTCTGGAGTTGTGGAGCTTGGTTCGGTCAAATTAATCCCAGAGGAACAGAGTGTTGTGGAGATGGTCAAAACTGTATTTGGGGGATCAAGTTCAGTGCCACAGAAGGCAATTCCAAAGATTTTTGGGCGCGAACTAAGTCTTGGTGGCTCAAAATCACGATCAATCAGCATTAACTTTTCCCCTAAAGTGGAAGATGATTTGAGTTTCGCTTCAGATTCCTATGACTTACAAGCAATTGGTACGAATCAGATTTATGGCAATCCATCTAATGACTGTCGGTCTGATGATAATGAAACAAAACTTTTTCCGCATTTGAACCAAATGGTTGTTGGGGGTTATGATGCGCAAGCAAGGGTGTCTGGTTTGGAGCAGAAGGATGACTCTCCATCTCAGGCAGATGAGCGGAAACCAAGGAAGAGAGGGAGAAAGCCTGCAAATGGGAGAGAAGAGCCATTGAATCATGTAGAAGCTGAGCGGCAGAGGCGTGAGAAGCTTAACCAGCGGTTCTATGCCTTAAGAGCAGTTGTGCCTAATATCTCTAAGATGGACAAGGCCTCTCTGCTTGGCGATGCCATTACTTATATTACAGACCTTCAGACAAAAATCAGGGTTTTGGAAACCGAGAAGGAAACGGTAAACATTAAGCAGAGGCAGATTTCTGTGTCAGAGATTGATTTTCAACCAAGACACGAGGATGCAGTTGTGAGGGTGAGCTGCCCTTTGGATTCTCACCCGGTTTCTGGGGTGATGAAAACATTCAGCGAACATCAGATTATATCTCAAGAGTCTAATGTGTCTACAACAGATGACAAGGTTATTCATACATTTTCCATTCGGACTCAAGCTGGTGCTGCCGAACAGTTGAAGGAGAAATTGGTTGATGCTTTTTCTAAGTGATATGATTGTACATTAAGTTGTGTTTATTAGGGGCACACTCCACATGCCAAGTCATGAATGGCATCACCTTGTAGAAAAGTTTAATAGTCTTGTGGCCGACAAACTGGTGAGTGTCTTTGTTTGCATTAATGATCTGTACTCTAACTTAGAAGTGTTGAATGAATATTTTCTCAAACTCGTGGGGACGGTGACTCTTGCTATGCTTCTCTTTTAATGTTAAATTGTATAAAATTACAGTGAATCTGATACGTATCAGTTAGATGAATTATTTATGCAATGTGATGGAGTATCAAAAGGGAGCTCCGAACTCTATAAATAAGGCTAATATCTGAAATTTCATGTAAACTAGCACATGTTTTTTGGCCGGGGGATTTAATACCTGGCCAATTTGGAAACGAAACGTCACAGAGAAAATTATATATTGGCTCGCTGTTCTTATCCCAAGCAAAGTTTTGATATAATTACTTGCGATACAAGGGGTCTACTCAGACTGCTGACCAGTTGGTGAGCAGTATCTACATATTCACAAATATTATTGCACAATTGCAACGTTTTTGTTTACCTATTTTTAACATGTCCATTCACATTAGTTTGTAGGTTAATTTCTCCGCATAGTATTATAGTTAAAAATTTAATTATTATGATTATTGAATCTTAATTTAAATTGTTGAGAGCAATCAGAAGTAGTTTAATTGAAAATTAATTAACTTCTCTCTTCTCACTAATTTAAGTTTCTTGAATCAACTTTTCTCGATGACTATTTTTTTTTTTTTTTTTTAATTCTAGGTTTCACTACTAGGATTAAATCATAAAATAACTGTGTTTTCTTAATTTACAAAAGTATAAACATAAATTGTAATTTGTACACGTCTTGTTCCCCACTTAATATGACTGGTTCAGGTCCAAGAAATTAAGATGCCGTGTGTTTGATTCATTCCATTCTACCTTGGTTCAACCTTCAAATTCAAACACTGCAAAAGTCAAATGTATAAAATCTTAGTAAAATTAAAGGGACACCAAACGCAGTCAAAGTAGTTAAGCTTACAGATCAAGCGTAATTAACTACTTCAACGGTTCAACCATATATATACACACACAACACTCTCCTCCTATCTCCCACACCATCTCTCAAAACTGATTTTCCCTAAACCTTCCACTCAGAACTCAAGATATTAACAGAGAAAGTAAAGTAAATTAATTTCCAAGATTATGGGTGTCTCTCACAGGAAAAACCTCTTCACTGTCTTCTTATTCATTTTCTCCATATTATTGGCTTCACATCAAGAACTTGTAGAGGCAATGAGGCCATTAGAAGGAGAGCGATGGATGAAGAAAGGAGGGGGGCTGGTGTTTCAGTCTCTACAAAAGGGGCCAGTGCCCCCTTTGGCTGGTAACCCATGCACTTACATACCTGGCCAGGGCTCAGGCTCTTGCACTCTCAATGGCATGAACGTAGCCGGCAGTGTTGTGCGTGCCCCTCCTGCCTTTCCTGACCTAGTCATGGAAGTTGGCGTGGCTTCCACTGGTTCAAACACTCATCGCCGAGATCAAGTCTCGTAATTTATGTCAGGTCAAATTCAAACGCAGGTTTAGATCACCAAAAAATTATGTAACTTTAACCCTTGTTTTGTTTTTTTTCAATCTTAGGATTGTACAAATATTTTTTTTTTTTTACTTGTCTGTTTCTTGGTAAAATATTACAACCACGTTAAGTTTGGTTGGGATATAATTACCAATGGATTTGTTTATGTTAATTTAAAACACAAAGGAATTAATTAATTTATTTTATTTTATTTATTGAAAATGTTAAGTTTACGATGATGCATAATCATTGTTCCGCTGCAGTGCCGCCTCCAGGGCCAGGCAACTGCCTAGGGCCCCCTCTTGAATAAGGCCTCGAGATTCTTAATATATATATATATATATATATTTACGAATTTCCCAAATTTATTTTTTTAATTAAAAACAAAATCATTTTATTTTTTTAAATTAAGTCTTACAATTAATATTATTTATTCTATCATAAATTATCATTAATGATCAAATTTTTATATTTATATTGTTCTTTTTTATGATAAAATATTATCGGTTAAAATTATTCTAATTAAATGTAAATTAAACTTTTTTAAATATTTTTTATTGTAAAATTCTAACATTTCATTCTCTTCCAGGAAGAATGAGAGAAGAAAAAAAAAACCCATTCTATTTTTTTCAATTTTTTCTATATAATATTTTTTTTCAATATTATACACATAATTAATATAATCATTATATTATACACAGAATTAATATAATCATTATATTATACACAAAATTAATTTAATCATTCTTTAGTGTGATGTTAAAAATTTCACATATAATTCATATTAGTATCAAATTCTAAAAGTATTTAAAATATAACAAACTAATATATACTTATTTTATTATTGACTTAATCAAATTGTAATGTATATTGTGTTTGTAAATTTTATAAATTTACATAAAAAATTTAAATGATTTTTTGGATTATGCATTTATAAAAGTTGAATGATTTTGTTACTAAGCATATACAAAATTTGAATGAATATTTATTTTTATTAGACTGAAAATGTCTAAATTAGAAACATTTTCACCTAGAGCCTCTACTTTCCTTCAGACCGCCCTGTTCGGCTGTTATTAGTACGTAAATTAATTTCAATTTATATATATTTTTTCTCTTTTGTTATATATATGGCTAGTTTTAATCTCTGTTTTTCCCTTTCAAAATGGTCATAAATTCAAAAGATATAATAGGCTTTAATACATATTAAGACTTAAAAAAAAAAAAAAAAAAAAACTTTTGACACGGTGGATGGTGTGAGCTAATAACACATTAATTAAATGATAAATGTGAAAATAAAAATATAAAGAATGGTTGAAACAAGGAGTAGGTAGCGATGAAAAGAGATGCCAAAACATAGACCAAATGAGTTAGTTAGAACTTCTACATCAGCTTCTGCAATAGAACGAGTCAAAGTAAGATAAGTATGTAATTGAGTTAATTAATAAACCCACAAGCATCATGCATGCGCCAAAAATGGTTTTCTCTTTTGGGTCTTTAGACATGCCAAGGTTGATTGATTAGATTAGAAGAATAATATATTTTCAAAATTCAGTCAAATTTTACATATATATATATATATATCTTTGATTCAAGTTCGTGGTTGGATACAGCTTCAAAATTGAAACTTTGATAGGATTTTGGGAAAAGTTGTAAAGTGATATGAATTGGGAAACTGACTATTTTATTTTTTCAATGCCACCAAAGATTGAATTAGTGAAACTTAGGTTAGATATATATATATGATATTTGTTTTCTTAATTAGAAAAACAAATTTTAATAAAACTAATTTTTTATTATTGCAAAATTAATAATGAGTCAACGACAACCGTTTTCAATTAGCGCTTATGACTTCTTCTGCGTATAAATAACTCTCTGTTAAATTCCCACTTAGATTATTGTTGATGGAGTTTGTGGCTATCATCCTACGTTTAGTCATTTTTAAAAATAAAAATAAAATAAAAATCATGAACTAATTAATGACACTGCAACTCTATATTAATAGTGGGCATGATATGAATTGAAGATGATTTCAAATTTTCAAGAAGATACATCACTATATAATCTAAATTAAGTAAAGCAATTACTAACATATTTTAATCATCTCATTTTCTGGTTAGGCAGAGAGGAAACAAATTTAGTACCATACCAGAGTGCTTATCTTTGTAATTTAGTTATATATATATATATATATATATAGATATATTAAAAGAAATTACAAGAACATTGACTGTTAATTTATTCACCCAGTTGTGATTGTGCCTATGGCAAATGCTATATATATATAACAAAGAGGAGAAGATATATAAAAGGACCAGGCACCTTTAGTACTCGGAGCGGGGCATAATCCCATTATTGTGCACAACAATAACAAATAGCCAAATTTGGCGCATATCCCTTACAGGAAATGAACTTATTAATTTTGAAGTTGTTAATGGCTACAAATAAGCCTTTTATTTGCTGTTAATAGCTGCACCCATAAGAGTCAAGTACTGTGGAGGAGCCATGGCACGGCTGCCTGCGAAGTTCCGATTGTTAAAGCAAGGAGTCTGACCACTCTTCGGGATGTAAGTGCAACTATTTGGTCCGATACCTGGGACAGGACCCTTCCTTAACTCATCTTCTTCGTCGCTTAGGACTCGGCCAGACTCACAAAATTGCGAGCTAATGAGACAAAGAACAACTATGAAGACTAGAAACATGTATGACTGTCTCATTTTGTTGGACAATCTAGAGAAAGATTAAAATTAGATAGATATAAAAAACTAGTACTTGAATGAAGATTGTAGGAGACGGGGATACATATTTATATGTCCATCAACTAGACAGACCTAGTTTTTTTAAATATTTAATTGGTTAAAGTGGATTGACTCTCGACATTAATTGCGCTAAGAGATTAGAATATGAAATGGTCATACAAAGAAATTCTGGGTTAAAAGTTGAATTCCTTGAAATGAATTGAAAACAGCGTCATACAATGGAATTATCTTTTATGTTGATATGCATATATACAAAAATTGTCAAGTTGATAACTTCGTCTTAATTTATCAGCTCTCGTATGGGAGAAGCAATCTCTTAAAGGGGTGACGGTTGACTTCAGGAGATTATTTCTTTAGACAGATATATTTGACATCTGTGACAATCGAAAGAAGATATTGGTTTATGAGTTGCATTTAATCAACTAGAAAGACTTATTGAAAGGATTTGCTCAGCTTTAATGGTTAAGAAACTAGCTTGGTAAGCGCTTGTGATTAAATTAATCTCTTTATTATTAATAGATTAATTCAGCTCTCTTTTGTCTTAATTTTTTCCGTGGAAGTCAGTTCTCATATTGTTGAATGTTGAATTGCTATGTATATATCGTTATGATGAATTCAAATTTTCAAGTTAATAAAATTTCGTAGTTATTATCCCATGATATATATCATCTAAAGAAAAAAAATATATAAAGGAAATTTCACACAAACAAATTGTCACCAGTTGACTTACATTTGTTATATTTTAAGATGCTATATATATATATCCTATAACCTGGTCTTGTTCTTTGCACCATTTTTCTTCAAATACTGGCAGCCCGAAATGCATGAACTTATGTATATATATTCTTGGTATCGAATATTGATTGTCTGTATTTCTGGTCACATGTTTGAGTGTGCTAAGAATTTGCATGACAAAGAATTCAACGTCATTTAGTGCGGTCATGCATAAATAAACTGCCAGAATTTACACGAAAAACAGACAACCGGACCTTCCAAGGAGAAACCCATTCATCTATTAAAATTCAAGATGGGGGAATGGCAATTTCCAGGATGATTCAAAACATTTCATGGACACATATACATCTGTCAAGGGAATAATTTTTTCCCAAATTACGTGATATATTTGCTAATTACAACCTTCGAGATTATCATGATTAATCAAAGTAAATTAAATGACCATGTGGCATAGTCATGTTGATTTATAATATCAGGTGTTTGGCCTTTTGCCAACATGATCATGTTAATTGTTGGACTACAATCTTGAAAGGTTATAATTCAAATGTGGTTCATTGGCTAGCTGAATGGTATAAGCTGGTATTATATCTATAATATCAATATCATTTTGAGTTTAATTTAGGGTTATAATTAATTAGATATTTTTTAAATAATTTATAATTACATAACATTGATTGTTGAGCCGTAATAGTTAACCTTTACCCAATAGTTGTTTACATCAGTATTGGGAAGGGTTTAATTGGGATAATTTTATTGGTATAGAATATTTGGTTTTTGGCTTTTTCTTCTTGAGTCCTGTATATTGTCCCCAAAAAAATCTATGGAATACAATTACAAATGTTAAACACAAACAAATGAGACATAGAATTAATGAAAGAAAAATAGTAAAAAGGTCAATTTATATGTAATGAAAAATGTGTTATACTGTATATACAACAGCTTAAAATAAAATATTATTTATTCATATAATATAACATCCCGTAAGCTAAATATGTAGCCAATTCAATATAATATATAATTGCATCAAATGCTAAAAACTATAATTACAAATAATATATCCATTCCTCATTTACAGGGTGGAAGATTTGGAAGAACAACTAGTATTCCTGCTATATATATCTTGTAATATCGTGAATTATTTTTTAAGTATATACTAGACAGATAGACAGAAAGCATTTGCATATGTGTAAATGACTAGACGAGGACAATTTACCTGGAAGGAACGAACAAGATGCTGTCAACTAGTTTAGTGTATTGGTGCCATGATTCTGGCTAACACATTTTATTTACAAGGAGAAAGAATTAATTCCATTCCGGAAGAATTGCGGAGCTTGTGAGCTAATTCCCTGACTTTCAGAGAAGATTTGTCATCACTTATTTCACGAAAGTACTCATATATTGAGTTGATCGTTAGTGTTACTACTTAAATTTTTTTCTCAAAGATAACTCAAGAACAAGCAAAATATATATCCCCTAATTGATTTCGCCAAATCATAGTTGATACTTGATAGCAATCACTAAAAATCGAATGGATTGCCATGAAAATAGACTCATTAGGCTTCTTGTTGATATACATACATACATCTTACATCGTCATCAACTACATATCTTGCATGATACATGCACGTAAATTTTTTTTTTCCAGATAATCAAGAACCAAGTATAAATGACAAAAAGCTCGTTTTATTCACTATTAATAAATACAAATCGTATATAAGCATATGCATGCTCATTCACGCAATGAACAAATAAAAAAGGAAACAAAGAGGGAAAATGACGCTATTTTGGACACCTTCCCCTTATTTCAATTCAACTAAATTAGATATTATAAGGCTTTATATATATCAAGTATGAGTTGCCACATTTTGAATGCGTAATTACTTAGGAAGAAGAGACATGCACGGCACGGCCCGCGAAATTCCTTTGATTGGTGCAAGGAGGGCCACCCCTCCCAGGAATGTAGGTGCACCCATTTCTTCCCACAGGAGGAACCGGAGCTTTTTGCAGAGACTGTAACAAAAACTCGTTTTGAAGATGATATTCGAGTGTCTTTATCTCCAAGATTCTGGAAGCCTCGTAATGTTGCATCATGTTCATAAGCAAAACAGATGTTATCACTGTCACTACTAGCAACATATTTAGGTTCTTCATTTTTGCTTATGTCGGACAAACAATTGATTCATACAGGAAAGAGATGCTTCAAAATTGAGATGAATAGCATTGGCGAACGAACAGACTATATATGTGCATATATGAAGGCATGCAGGAAGTTACCTAATTGGTTGACTTAGAAATTTCCAATTTTTAATCTGTTACAGTGTCTTGATTCTTGACCATTTATTGGGCGGTAAAGAGACGTGAAATTGAATTAGTCGTGATTCATGAAGTAAAAAATGGGATTCAATGAGTCTTTGATTCGTATCAAAATTCAAAAGTCACATGCATTAGATATATATTAAGATGTATTGCACGTCACGACATTGGCTTGGAGATGGATTCATGTTTATGCTGGGATGAATTATTATCAGCTTTTAAGTTATTCAATTTAATTTGTATAAAATAAAATAAAAAACAGCAATTGATGTTTGAAATATGTATATATAGTTGGGAAGCGTTTGTGGTGTGAATTGGGTTTATGTTGGGGGTGTGGGATATTAAAGGAGATAACTTCATGTGGGAGGTTAGACTAATTGGGGTATACAGCTTTGAATTGATGTGTCCACCAATTGTAGTCTACCACTTTGCCACATACTTTTTTGAAAATATATTCAACTGTATATACATATATATACATATGAGTTCTCGCTTTAAAGACCAGGTCATCAGTGTGATTAATTAATTATAAGACTCCTTCAAAACGCTGCTCTCCTCCGAGAAAATCATGTGTCTTCATCCTTTCATCCACGCGTTTCTTTAAGAAGTTTTGTGTCTTAAGCTTAACAATAGTTATGTTTACTTGATTGCATATTGGCATAAATATAAACAAACATCAACTGTACTCAATACAATAGACATGTCTCGCTTCATGTGGTCCTGAAAGATGCTCGAGAGCAATCCAGAAGCTGAAAGGTAGAATATGATAACATTAAAAGAGGGCAAGGTTTTGGAGATATCGTGAACCACTGCACCCCAATAATATATACACGCCCATTTTTATTCTATTTCGGTGAAACCAAAAAAAAGATACAATACTAGTATTAACATTCATTCACTGAACTGATTCTATACCTTATCAATCTGTACACCGATTAGCTAATATGCTAACCACAAAGAACCAGTGGTATCAATATAGACACAATGTATACACATATTATGCTTAACCAATTTAGGTACAAGTGCTTGCACTACATGCAAGACAATTATGTCTACAGCCTAATGGAGCACATTACTGCAGTACTGAAATCCAATGGCTGAGGAAATGGTGGCTTTGTATAAATGAACCTCCATGTCTTCTTCCTAGGATGGTAGACTTGGATGAACAGAGTTCCTCCTCTTTTATGTTGTCGTGGTCGTCGCGTTTCCATTGAATCTATTGCATTTACAGTCATCACATGTAACTCCCCATTCAATGCAACAAAACCAAATGATTTCTTGCAAGGAACTTTTCTTGGCACCGATGTCTCCTTTTGCCAACTATTCAAAGCCTTTTCATACCTGAATACAATACGTGGCACATGTGATAATTTCTCTACATAGCATTTCAATTGAACATACTAAATTTACACATAACTTGAAAGTGTAATGTTTCCACAAAAGAAAAATGATTAGAAGGCACGAGTAGAGTGCATCACGCTCGATAAACCATCCATCCATTTCTCATCCTTTCCTTTAAGAGAACATGCTTGATACACTGACCTCCACTGAGGTTTAAGGAAAACACGCTTACAACCCTCTGATTTCAGAACCAACATCAAATTTTCATAGTTTTTAGTTGATTAAATAATAAGAGCTATGAAATGACAGTTTTTCCTGATAATTATTTAAGGAGCATGAATGAAATTTCACACATCTGATTATTGTTTTAACTAAAGGGAGAGAAGGATTGATACTATTTTCAAAACTTTGGGATGTATTTTCCCCAACCTCGATTAAGGGCATTTAAACCAATAAGCTTTTCCTTTTGACAGGTCTCTGTCTAGACTGTATATAATCTTTCTTTGGGAGGAAAATAACATCCACCAAGTACAAATTAAGTAATTACACAGAGCTTTACAATTTATACAGTTAACCTTTGCACAAGGGCTCCAAGTGAAGCATATCAGGGCAAACAGATGCATCAACAATATTAACTAAACTAAAATAAAAAGCGTGTTGAATTGAATTGGACAAGCTCAATATGACTTTTATTAGCACGATGTTTGATAAATGCAACCAAATAAAATATCGGTTGGTTCAGTTACACGCTTCCTAGTTTTCTTAGCAATCTAACACACCCTGTTTGTTGAATTTATCAAACAAAGCCTAATCTCAACAAGTCACTACGCAGTGCAAGATTACCAAAATAAAATAAAAAAAAGAGCAATTGACCAACCACAACCAGAGATACACACAAATGACAGAAAATGCAACCCAATTAAACAGTTTTATAGATGGCTAAATAAAAGTTAAATAAAAAATAAAGAAAGAAAAAGAACTAATGTTCATAGCAAAGATAGAGTCCATTATTAGTAAGCAAACAAATGAAACAGGAACCGATTATCAATTTATGGCACCCAAGACGAAAAGAATTAAAAAATTGATCTAACAGGCAAATTAAAAAGTTAGAAGTGTGTGTTTATTTATATGAAGTTTTGTTTTCACAACGTCTATAACCCAATTGCCACCCAACTTTTTTGCGTTTTACTAGTTGATTACAATTCTAGCAACTTTCGGTAAACCTACACCTTCAAGCAGCTATGCATATACTAACCTTATGGCTAGTTGATTGAATACCGCTTAAGTAAAAAACCAAATCAACAAAACATAATGCTCATGGCACATCAAAAACAAATTAAACTCTAGATTTAACTAGTAACTACCACTGTAGATAATCTAAATTGCATGTAAAGGACTGAACTCACTCATTTCATAGACAAAGTATAGAAGTTACCTTAAGATATCATGATTATCAAGCATGAAAACTTCAGGCCTTCCATGATCTTCATCCTCCATAACGACGATCTTCCCCAGCCGTGCCCTCTCCCCTTCCCCCCACATATCACCAACTTCCCTCCAATTCCCCCAACCATCACTACCATCATCGTCATTCTTCTTCGGTTCCAGCACCACCGCATCTCTGTAGTACTCGTCCACAGGAAACACTCCCGAAACCGTCCTCGACTCCCCGTACCCACCCATCACCCAAAACTCACCACTTTCCTCCGCCATAAAACCCACACATCCGGCTCTAAACCTAGGCAACCCATCCATCTCTACCCACTCATTTCTCGCCACATCATATCTCTCCACCGAACTTATCCTACTCCCTCCCGCAGCAAACAAACTATGTCTGGACCCTCCACCGGCAACAATTATCTGATTCAATCCCGGTACCGCCGCGCAAGCGAAGCTCCCTCGTGGCGAAATCATCGGCGCGATTCTCTCCCACGAGAAGGTGATGAAATTGAACCTGAAGGCCGAGTCAGTCGGGAGTGGCAGATCCAAAGGAAAGGAACGCGCGTCAAAGTGGGACCCACCGATAAGGTAGACGTCGGGCCCAAGGGAGACGGAAGTGAAGTTTGTGAGACTGTAGGTGGAGGGGTTACAGGGGAGAGGCGGGAGTGGACGCCACGCGAGATTAGAGGCGTCGAAGAGGAAAGGAGACGAAATAGAAGGATCCTGAGGGAATATACAGAGGAGATGCGAGAGGTGGGAGAGTTTACGACGGTGCAATATTAGGGTTTTGGATGAGAAAAATAGACACCATGATTTGCAGGTAGGTTTGAGGCGTGATTGGTGAGAGTAAGGAACGAATGATAAAATCAGAGATGCGACGTCGTTTGGAAGGCCAGGTATTAAGGTTACAGATTCATCAATAGTCACCAATTGCTGCTGTGTAGAAGAAGGCGATGATGATGAAGGCATCTCTATATCTATACGGCGATAGATAATCTGAATCAATAAAGTCCTCCGACTAGACTACTACATGAATTGTTGAACAGACGTTTGTCACATAGCATAGGTGTGACATTGGGTTCAATATCTCTATATAGAAAATGCGGTTAGTTGTGGTGGCGGTGTTTGGCTTGTGACGGAAGCTTTCGCTTTCACTTTTTCCAGATACGGGGAAAGTAACGACCTTTTTTTTGGTTGCTAAAGTCTAAATAGTACAGGTTCTTGACACGTGGCATTATTTTAAAACGATGGCTTGGCTGTTAATGGATTGAGAGTGTGTTTAGTTAGTACTGATTACTGTGATTTAAATATTTAATGCTAGTTAATATGTTAAACCAAACTTACTAGTAGATAATACTGTAATAAATTAATAATAATTCCGTTTTTAAAAAAATAAAAACGTTCATCATAATTTCCATATGGTTGATCACAAAATTTCATGATGAACCGAATATGAATAGAAGGATTACAGAAATGTCTGGTAGGAAATTCATCAAGAAAAAATTTCTCTAAGATAATCAAGAGAGAAGCAAGTGTTGAGAGAATTTTATCCACCAAATTTATGCACTATTATATGTTCTTTGTAACATGGAAGAAAGCATATGCTCTTTTAGTGCTATGTCCTTTATTTCCAATATAAACACGTTTAGATTTAGCACAAAAGATAAACAATTTTATTCAAATTAACCGTTATAATAGAATGTAAACTTTATATTTAAATGTGATTTATACATTGCATTAGTGATATAATCAGAAATTATATTTTAATTAAGGAGTTATATTATATAAATAATTATATAATAGTTTTAGAGATTTAATTATTTGCCAAACACTAGTCTACAATACATAAATAAGAGAGTAATTTTACATGCTGATAATACAGCCGCTAAAGTAGTGGAGATTTAATTTTATAATTAAACAACGCAAAATTGACTGTAGAATTAATTTAATTATTTAAGTAAAATATATTTTACTGAGGAATCAAGACTCAAGAGTATGATTAAATTTAAATGCATAAAAAAATATATTAAATAAATAAGGAGTTACGAGAGGCGGTAATACAACATTAAAATTGCGTCCAAACTGTCGAACGGGGTTCTTGGGCAAAATTAGCCACAAGCATCCCGAGCATGGCGAAAACGAAGGATGTTCGAGCAATGTCATCTCCACTAACAACACGACACGAACACAAACACAGCGCCAAGGGAGAAAGAAAAAGAAAGAATAGCTTATACACTTCACCTGCAATCTTTTGGTTTTTTTCACGCCGTGATTGCAGTTGGTTTACTCTGAATTTTTGTAATTTTGATCGAAGATTGGAGCCAATTCCCTCTGAATTGCTTCACCAGAAGAAATTTCATCTGATAGGCTCCGTTAAGAATCAGAATGGTATATTAATTTGTATAATTCTATTCTCTTAGCTTTAAAGTAGGCGTTGTCATGTAATTACAAGTTAATCTACGGCTTGCATATATATTATTGTAGTGATTGCAGTTGGTTTCGTCAGAATTTGTGTTATTTTAATGGAAGATTGGAGTCGATTCCCTCTGAATTGCTTTAAAAGAAGAAAGTCCATCTGATCGGCTTCGTTGAGAATCAGAATGGTATATTAATTTGTATAATTCTATTCTCTTAGCTTTTAAGTAGGCGTCGTCATGTAATTTCAAGTTAATCTTGGGTTTGCATTTATATTATTGTTATAAGCTGTTGAGATCCAGCAACTTAATTAGACGACGAATAAGAGATAATTTTTTGTCTCTCGATTATATATTTCTAGCACAGATTATAATAACCAAAGCTATAAGAGTATTACCTGAACCGACAGGTTAAAACCGTGATTTTGATGTGGTTCGATACCCTCGTAAGTTTGGGTTCTCTTTAAACTTAAACTAAATAAGTACCAATGTTATATTCAATATGCTGTTAGTATTGAAGATATTGATGATCTTGATTGTTAGATGTTTTGACATTTTCAAACATTAGATTGTAGACCATTTATAATGTTTTTGCCATAAGCTTTATGGGTGGCAAGTTTGTGAATAATGTCCACATGGAGTCTTTGTTTTAAATATCTTGGAGTTAACATGTCAGAACTTTGAGGCTCTAAGACTAGTATCAACACTTCTGCAGGTGAGAACTAAGTCAAGCAATTTGTATGCATAGAAATAAGTTCCTTTCATTTCTTGATATTGTCATCATTGTACGTTCATTATGTCAGCTGAAGCATGGAGTTCTGTTATTTCTAAAGACTTTATGTCTCAGGAGACTCAAGAAAACATTGTTGCTGGAACTCATATCTGGGTTGAAGATGGAGAATTGGCTTTTATAGATGGAATTGTTGTCGACGTTGTAGAACACGAAGTTGAGATTCAAACAAGTGATGCGAGGAAGGTAAGTTTAATTCTTATTGTGCTAAACTTCATTCCTTAAAATCTAATGAGCTCTTTTTATGGTCTTTTTATTTTGGTTTACCTATCTTTCAATCCAATTTTTTCTTTTCTACCTGTCATCTTGTCGGTGCCTGGCTTGAAGGATTGGAAATAAATGAACTTCTTATCCTTTGGATTTGAACTACAAGGTGTTGGCAGTTGAATCCAAACTGAACCCATGCTTCATGGGGCACTTGAACCAAGTTGGAGCTCCACTTATATGCAAAAGGGATTGAGAAACTGCTGGCACGCTATCTTGGTTACATGTTTTATGGTCCTGAATATTGCTTTATCTGGGTGTCATTTGTGATGCCTCATTTCTTTAGCACTTTTGGCTAGTTGGTAAGAGTTAGATGAATAGCAGGAGTGCTGTTACTTGAGTGTGGTCTTATTTTGAAGACCAATTCAAGAAAATTGTTAATTCAAAGCAGTTTTTCTTCAGACTTTGTTTTCTAAGCTCCCTCTTCACTTTTTTTTTTTTTTTTTCTGATTCTTGTTCCTTTTTTTCTTTTCTTTGGAATTTTTAGTACTCTTTGAATCTGAGTATAGTTTCTGTGGTGCTTCTTTTGTTTTCTTCCTGCAAAGTTGTAGCTTTACCTCTTTTGGATTCTTAAGTTCAAATATTTTTTATATGAGAAATCATCAAATTCATATTCATCCTCATTGTGAAATCTGATTAGCTGTTTTATAGTTTTTATTATTGCTATGGTGTTGCTAGATTTTTGCAAACTTATCAAAAGTATACCCGAAGGATGTAGAAGCTCCTACTGGTGGTGTTGATGACATGACTAAGATATCATATTTGCATGAACCTGGAGTCCTGCACAATTTAGCAACCAGATATGAAATCAATGAAATTTATGTGAGATTGACTTTACCTTCGCTGTTGAGTCACTATTGTTTTTCCTTGTTAGAGCAGATGACTTATTACCACAATTATGGGCTGCTCTGTTATAATGTTTTTAACATCATGCAGACCTACACGGGAAACATTCTGATTGCACTGAATCCTTTTCAAGGACTCTCAAATTTATATGATGCTTATAAGATGGAACAGTACAAGGGAGCACCATATGGGAAGCTAAGACCTCATGTTTTTGCAATTGCTGATTTTGCATATAGGTGATAATATAATTGCTTTTACTTTCTTAGTAGTTATTTTTAAATATCAAGGAGATAGGTTGCTATATTTTATAGATTTGAACAGGACAATGATTAATGAAAGAAAAAGCAACTCTATACTGGTCAGTGGTGAAAGTGGGTCTGGTAAGACTGAGACCACCAAAATGCTCATGCGATACCTTGCATATTTGGGTGGCCGTTCTTCTGCTGAAGGGCGGACTGTTGAACAGCAAGTTTTAGAAGTAAGTTGGACAATCTATCTTTCTTATAAATCTATCAAGGTTCATTTGTGGTGTACTTTAGGACAAGAATAAAGTAATGTCTTCAGGTATGGTATTTGAGGCTCGAAAATTCTCAGTTTCACTAGCTCCTTGTACATCTCTGACTAGGATAGAGTTTCCATTGTGGTGACTGATGTTATTCACTGTGCTGTTGTAGCCATTGGTTGTAGCCATTGGTTAGGGACTTAGGCATGGCATATATGTCAGAGTTTGATATTGCTAATAACCTATGTTGGTGTTCTTGTTATGTGGTTTGAGCCTTGAGGTGTGAGGTGCAGCTGAGACACCCATGCCTTGATGTTATGCATTTGCTTTGGTTATAAAAATAGGCATTCACTACAAGATTTAAGTACACCTCATGCTTACTAGATCGTAAAATTCTCTAAGACATTCTCAACTTCCATAACCGGAATCTAGAACGAAATTTTCAATACATGTCAGCTTTAAATTCTTCAAGTCACTCCTTTATTGCATATAAGTTGGTTTAATTTGCTTTTAACCTGGACCCATCTGAAGTTGTGTACTAACCGGTATGATGCAGTCAAATCCAGTTCTCGAAGCATTTGGCAATGCAAAAACTGTTAAAAATAACAATTCCAGGTATGAAACATTGATTTCTACTTCAAATTTTATGTTTTCATTAAATAATGATTAGTAACTCCTTGTCATTGTCACTTCGCTAATTAATTGTATGTATAACTTTGAAGGCAAAATGCTATCTATAGAACTTCTACATCTATAAGAAGTACATTGTCTGAATGTTGTGCTAATATACCTATGAACTTGTAGTTATATTGAGGAAAATTAAATTAGCTATAAATAAACATTTCAATGTATCTCTGGCCACTTCTGTTATGATTTTTTTGTTGATGATTCGGGGAAATGAATTGACTGCCTTAACCATTTCTTTCTCATTTATGTAGTAAGAAATAGTGTTATTTTTTGGCTCAATTTTACAGCAGTTTGTGACTAATGATTATTTGTTAAACACATTGGCACAGTCGTTTTGGGAAATTTGTTGAGATTCAGTTTGATAAGCATGGAAGAATATCAGGGGCAGCCATCAGAACTTATCTTTTGGAGAGATCTCGTGTTTGCCAAATTTCAGATCCTGAGCGTAACTATCACTGTTTTTACCTTCTCTGTGCGGCACCACCAGAGGTAGGTGCCTTGTTTGAAATTAAACTTCTTTTACTGGATATTTTCTTAGAGTAATTGTGGAAAATTTGTCATATCATTCCAGCTAATAGTTTTTAAGCCTTATCAGGAGATTGAGAGATATAAGCTGGGAAGCCCCAAGTCATTTCACTATCTTAATCAATCCAAGTGCTATGAATTGGTTGGTGTGAGTGATGCTAATGATTATCTTGCAACAAGGAGAGCTATGGATATTCTTGGAATAAGTAAGAAAGAACAGGTATGGCCACAATAGTGTCTATTAATATATGTATAATGGAAGTGCTAAACATTTTTTTCTTTTCAAGTTGGAATAATCTCTCTGACTTCCTCTCTCTCTCTTTCTGTATCTCAGGATGCAATATTCAGAGTTGTGGCTGCTATTCTTCATCTTGGTAATATTGATTTTGCCAGGGGGGAAGAAGATTCATCAGTTATAAAAGATGGCGAGTCAAGATTCCATCTTAAAATGACTGCAGAGCTTCTCATGTAAGAATAGAACCTTGACAATATTGTGATTTAGTACTTCTTTTTCTTGTTTGAATTGTTACATTATTTGATGTCATCCTCAATTCAGGTGTGATCCTCATGTACTGGAAGATGCATTGTGTAAACGTGTAATGATTACTAGAGAAGAAATTATCAAAAGAAGTCTTGATCCACTTGGTGCGACAGTTAGCAGGGATGGCCTGGCCAAGACTATATATTCTCGCTTGTTTAACTGGTAAATGCTAACTTCTGATATTCTTTCCAGGTTCCATACTCATTGTACACCCGTGTTCATTCTTACTCCAGGGAAGGAATCCATGTAAAGGTGCATCATTTTTCTATTATGTCCAGGTTGGTTGACAAAATTAACATCTCCATTGGGCAAGATCCTCGTTCAAATTGCCTGATTGGGATCCTTGATATTTATGGTTTTGAAAGCTTTGAAACTAACAGGTAATAATTGCTTACATACATTCCTTTCTCTCTCCCACCCCACATATGAATACACACGCACTATAAAAATTTTATATGTTTGGCTGCACAAAAGTCCATTTCTCAGATCCAATACTAGCTCTTCGTCCTAACCTGTCAAAGGGTGCCTTTAGATGCTAACCTCAAATGCTGAGATAACTTGGGAAACCAAGCAGGTACCATGGTTATGTCTCTTGTAAATAGTTAAATGGTCTTAAGATTGAATCTCGCTTGGACTAGGCTTTGGTTAAATTTGAAAGATGGGGATAACAGTGGAAAAATAAACAAATTAAAACACACACACACACTAGAGGCCCCAACAATACCACTGTATCAATGTTCAACAGTTATGAGAAAAGAGTAGTACAATTTCCAATTAGTCTTAAAATGTACAAAGTAGTTGTAACCCTGCAGGGAACCCTAATATTGAATTCTTATTTGCTTCAAAATTTCCCTCAAAGTAGACAAATTTCTATATATGCTCCTCACATCTTCCCTATATGCTCCTCACATCTTCCCCTTCCATCTTTTGATCAGTGATGATGTTCTCAAGCTAGCAGTAAGTATTGATCCTCTACCTTAAACGTATTTACATTACCATACCTGCCAGCTCTAACTTTTGATTACTTATAATGTTCTTAAGATGACCCAACAAGGCTTCCCATGCGTATTTTATGCCATCAGCCATGGCAATGATGGTTGTGTCATTGGGTTCATAAAGCATAATCTACTTGTGGCATGATATTTGGCAACAAAGAGACCAAGAGACCCTTTTTTTTTGGTTTGTTTGAAGAGAGAGAGAGAGAGATCATTTTTATTTTGTTTTTAGAGAGAGATCATTTTTTATTTTGTTGCTATGTCCTTGATGGGAAAAGGAAAGTGGATAGAGAATCATTAACCCAATTCTTTTTTCTTAAACATAGTAAGATATGGGAAGCAATAGTATAACAGTATTGCCTCTCAACAAAACCCATTCTCCACTGCTATGGATTTCAACTATTGCAGTTTAGGCCATGAAAGGGCATGGTAGACAAAAAAAAGAAAGGTTGTGTTGCAAAGCTTCAGCTGGAAAATTTTCTGCCCTTTGGTTTCTACACTTGTAACCATTTTCTGGGTTTTCTGAATTGATGAACCAAATGAGGATTTTTTCTTCTGCCTTTTTTTTCCCTTAACCTAACTTATAAAATATGAAGTAACATGTGTATGGAATTATCTATATCTCAGCTGCACATGTACTCTGACTTGAATTCAAATATAATATTCTTTGCAGCTTTGAGCAGTTCTGTATTAACCTTACAAATGAAAAGCTGCAACAACATTTCAACCAGGTATGAGGTTAGTCATATTTGACAACTTTAAACTTAACTCAGTTTTTCAAGCTATAATGTGGATGTTAATGTTGCCATTCAGCACGTGTTCAAGATGGAGCAGAATGAATACTCAAACGAGGAAATTGATTGGAGCTATGTAGAGTTCATTGATAACCAAGATGTGCTAGATCTTATTGAGAAGGTTTTCATGCTCTTTATCTTTTCCTTACCAGTTCTTATGAAACTTGGTGGTCTTATCTGTTCTTACTTTGCTGTGGACCTTCTTTCTATTGTTCTTCATTCCCATGAAGACTTGGTCTAAAGGTAAAGCAGGTCCTCTCCCATTTTAATACCAAATGGAAGGTATTGGTGTAAGCTCCACCATATGCATTTCCTGAAATGTGATAGAATTCTAAATTGTCGAAATGTATCATGCTCTTGATCTTATTGAGAAGGTTTTTACGCTCTTATTTTTTATTTACCAGTCCTTGTCTGTGGACCTTCTTGCTTCCTTGCTATTGTTCTTCATTCCCATGAAGACTTGGTCTAAAGGTAAAGCATGTCTTCTCCCATTTGAATACCAAATGGCAGGTATTGGTGTAAGCGCCACCTTATGCATTTCCTGAAATGTGATAGATTTCTAAATTGTTGAAGTCTCAAAGCATAAACATTTTGATGAAAATGTCTAACACTAGCATATCTTACTCTTGCAAGTGTAATCTTTACATGGTGGAACCATGTATCCTTTATCCAACCCAACTTTGGAGGAAAGATTGTTGGTATTTTTTAATGGTGTTGGGAGGGAGGAGATTGAAAAGGCACTTGCTTTACATGTACTTTATGAGTAGGTTTTCCTCTTGTTGTATTATGTACAGTTCCATTGGACCTTGACTGAGCTGATGGAATAAAAATAGAGTTATCCAATTGGCACATAACATTACTTCTGGAATGATACTATTTATTTAATATTGTCTAATGGTGTACATGTTTTTTTAGTAAGCCATGACAATGGTCCATGGATATCTGGATGATGTCTAATTACAATGCCCCATATCTTGATATCTTGTATTTTATCATTTAGCTCTGTTGTTAACTCAGTACTTTAACTGTTAGTAGATGATCTGCTACATTAGGTTTCATGATCAGGTTTCTAATTTATAGTGTTTCTGCAGAAGCCAGGAGGAATCATTGCTTTACTTGATGAAGCATGGTATGAGAAAATTTCTTTGCTCTTGCTGTGATGTTAGAGACATTGTTCTTGCTGCATTTGTGTTTTTGAAAAAATAAGTTTTCCACTCGATGCAAACTCACAATCAAACAAACAAAGAATGCCAATATCAAGTTGAAAGGGAACGTTATGCTCTTCTTTTTTAAGGTCATCCTGTATTTCTAACCTGCTGACGAGGAATAATTTTTATTTACAGTATGTTTCCTAAGTCAAGTCATGAAACATTTGCACAAAAGCTTTATCAGACATTCAAAGATCACAAACGCTTCATAAAGCCAAAACTGACTCGCTCTGACTTTACTATCGTTCATTACGCGGGAGAGGTGAGTTATGGTCCGGGTATGTAGCTGTTTAAATTATTGCTTAGTTGTGAGGGGCCATGCATCTTAGGACTATTGTTCTGGTGCACTTGTTTTCAGGTTCAGTATCAATCAGATCACTTTTTAGACAAAAACAAAGACTATGTTGTTCCTGAACATCAGAATTTGTTGAGTGCTTCCAACTGTTCTTTTGTGGCAGCTCTTTTTCCTCAGCTTTCTGAGGAGACTACTAAGTCTTCTAAGTTTTCATCTATAGGTTCTCGTTTTAAGGTATCTTATATTCTATCATCTTGTATGTAATTGTGGTTGTTAATTATTTCTTGAGCCATACCATACATCATCTACTTTTTATGCACATACTACAATAAGTTGAGACGTACTGCTGCAGCTACAACTACAACAATTGATGGATACACTAAATTCTACAGAGCCTCTTTACATTAGATGTGTGAAGCCAAACAATTTGCTGAAACCTGCCTTATTTGATAATATTAGTGTCATGCAACAGCTACGCTCTGGTGTAAGTACTATTTGGCTTGTGTTGTACTATTATCTGTTGTTATTGGAATGTTTGTGTATTTTTTTTCTCATGATTGTTTTTGTAGGGTGTTCTAGAGGCCATTAGAATCAAATGTGCTGGATATCCTACACATAGAAATTTCTCTGAATTTCTAGATCGATTTAGTATTCTTGCACCAGAGATTCTGAAACAGAAGTAAGTTTTTTTATGTTTCAAACAAGTTGGTCTTTTTGCTTGGTTAACTTGAAGTTGTTCTGGTTTGCTGGTCCCACATGATTAATTTTTTATTTCTTAAATTTGTTCCATTAATGAGCAGCTATGAAGAAAAAGATGCTTGCAAGTGGATATTGGACAAGATGGAACTTACAGGGTATCAGGTAATTGCTGGAAAGAACATTTTGTTTCTCCTTTTTGCAATATTAATACAGCATCTGATGATTCAAGAATCCAAATATGCATATTTGTGTCAATCAGATATTGATGTTACACCTACATTTATTTCTTTTCAAGAGAGCTTCTACCCTATCATCATATATTATTGAATTGCCTCAAAAAATGTGTATGATTTGACTACTCATGTTTTAATATACCTCCCATGGATGATAGATATTATATTTTATGGGCAACAAATGGTTTTGCAGATTGGGAAAACAAAGGTTTTCCTAAGAGCTGGTCAGTTGGCTGAATTAGATGCACGGAGAACAGTAGTACTTGGTGGTTCAGCTAAAGTTATTCAAAGTCAAGTTAGAACTCTTATTACTCAAAAACAATACAATGCTATTTGGCGCGCTTCTGTTCATATACAATCTTTTTGTCGAGGTGAGTTGATTGGTTCCTTGGTAACATCTTACTCTGTCTGACTGACAGAATGTTTTTGCTTCAAAATGCATGTTATCTAAGGAAATTAAATAATGAAGTGACAACTCATTATTTCAATTTTGTTTTGAAATCTTGACAAGCGTTAGCATGCGGAAAAGAGAAACTTTTGCTTTGACTTTTAATATAATGTTTGCCAACTGAAAATTGTATGATAAGCCTAGATTTTCTCATCTGATGCATATTGTTGGAAGGATCTGATAAGAATTAGATCCCATTACTTCATTTATTTTGTTCTCAATCCTTATAGTTGGGCTTGAATCTGTTGCTCATATTAGTAGAGCTTCTATGTCTTTTCATGTTGATCTTTTGGTATTATAAACAGGGGAATTGGCTCGCCAATACTATACGTACCTGAAGAGAGCAACAGCCGCTGTTAAAATCCAGAAGAATTTGCGAAGACTAGTGTCAAGAAAAGACTATTTTATTGTAAAGGCTGCTGCAATTCTCTTGCAGACATGCTTACGGACAATGGCTGCTCAGCGTGAATTCAGATATAGACAGCATACAAGGGCTGCAGTTATTATTCAGGTTACTCCCCACCCAAATATGTAATGTTTGAAGGATATTCTATGTTCTCCAAAAAAAGGTTATCACTTTCGTAATTGCTTGCAGGCCCGTTGGGGCAGCCACAGAGCTTCTTCATACTATAAGAAACTCAGAACAGCATTGGTTTTTACACAAAGCAGATGGAGAGGAATAACGGCCCGAAGAGAGGTTAGGAAACTAAAAATGGTAAGTGTTAATTTAATTTTCCTGATGAGTAGTTGATAAGAAATTTTTATTTCCACAATTTTAGTGATCCCATAGGGTCGGCTGAATGGTGTGACCCTTGATTCCCAATCAGCTGAATGGTCTGACCCTTGATATCTAGGTAAAATCGGAGGTTTAAGTACCCCAGCCGCCAGGGACCACTTACCTGGGCTGGAATATTTTATTTCATTTCTTCCATGACAACCAAGGTTGCAAGATACAGTAGTACTTAGTTTCAAATTTGGTGCCCTCACTCTGGGGTTTTCGGCTTGAAAAAGAAAAATAACAAATCAATCATTTTATCATTTCCCAAAAAAAAAAAAACCTATTATTTTTTAGATTAGCTTTGAGATTTTAATGTGAAATTTATCAATTTTAATCACCTTTATTATATTCTGTTAACAACTAGATTCAAAGGCCTATCTTATAGGTAAGAGCCTAGTATTAGTATTAAGCTCTCTAACAGACATGAACCAAACTCAAATTTAGAGCAATGTTTAATGTGCACCAAACCCAAATTCAGATAGGACAGCCAGACCCAAATACAAATACTTTCACATGATACATGAGGATTCGAACTTAGGAGGTTATCACTTTATCCAAAAGTTTAAGTTTACGATAAAAGGGCCCAAAAATAGTATAAAGCTCTCTAACAAGGTCAACCTTTGTAAGCTATATTTAGTAATTCATAACAATGTCTACAGGAATAGATCACTGTATCCAAAAGTTTAAGTTTATGATAAAAGGGCCCAACAATAGTATAAAGCTCTCTAACAAGGTCAACCTTTGTACTATATTTAGGAATTCATGACAATGTCTACAAGAATAGAGCTCTAGTAATCATCATGTAGGGAGGTAGATGTGAAATAAACCAGTACAGAGCCCAGCTACCAGCAAAAAAAATTCAAACAATGAGACTGGTTATTTGTAGAAGACATGTTAATATAAGATATGCATCACATATCGGAGCCAGAGGCTAACTGTTTACATCAGTAAAGCCTAATTAATACTGTGCAGTTTTTGGGGCTCAATGATGGGTAGTAACAGTAGCGATGGATACCTTCGTTTCAGATTACCATAAAGATGGTTTGAGATAAATTACATACTGGAGTGAGAGTTAGATGTTGCCCAAAGTCTTCAAACTCAGTGATGGTGAGTTGTATCTGGCCTGTTCTTATCATGACAAATAAATAGTTAACACCATCAGAACCATAGATTTCAACTTCTCCTTCTAAGACATTGTTCTTATGTCTTCCCTTTATCCATATCTTTCTCCATCCCTCTGTCCTCTCTTCTATTTCTTTATTCGTGTCTCTCTCCGCTCACTCTAGATTTATAGTGTTAGAATTGATACCTAAAAAGTCCTTAGCAAAGTGTGTTATTTTTTTCCCCCTCTTAGAGTCTGGAGCCATGTACATATTTAGAAGCCCTCGACCACTGCTTCACATAAATGTTCTCAATTTAGATTGTGATGATATAACCCTTTGCTCGGCTGATTGAATGATAATGAGATATCCATAGAAAAAATTTTGCTTGACAATGTTCCTTGTTATTTATGGCTAATTGAAGTCAAAATTATGTTTACAGACTGATAAAAAAGAAGCGAAAGGAGAAGAGACAACAGAGTTGTGGGATTCTCATCAAGCTGTGCATTGTGAAGTAGATGAACTAATGCATATCAAGGAATGTGAGGCTGCACAGGAAGCAAATGAAGCATGCACTATGACCAGCAAAATCTTGATTGATGTCCAAGATGCTGAAGTCGAGAATCATTCTAACCAAACTGAGTTTCAGTTATCTGTCAAGGAATGTGAGGGTACACTAGATCCAAATGAACCATGCTTGACCTACAAAACCTCGATTTCTGTTGAAGAGGCCGAAAAGATTGAAACTCTCGCGACAGAAGTTGAGAAGATGAAGGTATCGATGATATGTCCTATATCTCTACAATTATTTCATCATTCTTCTCAAACTGAATTTCAGTTATCTGTCAAGGAATGTGAGGCTACACAGAAAGAAAATGAACCATGCTATATGACCAATAAAGCCATGTTTTCTGGCCAAGCGGCTGAAAAGATTGAGACCCTCACTGAAGAAGTGGAGAAGTTGAAGGTACTACAATTCTTTCATTATTCTTCTCTAACAGAGTTTCAGTTCTGTCAAACTAAATTTTAGGATTAAAAAAAAATACAAGAAACTTGGCAAAGAAATCTCTTATCTGTGGTTTTACCAATCAGCTTCTTTTAAGTTTGCATCTTACTTACTCAAATTTTTGTTTGGATTTGGTAGTCAATCCTATTCATTTTTCTTCTCTGTGCGACATTCAAAGCATGTATTTATATCCACCTTAATCTCTTCAATTATTTGTCTATGTACACACTACAAATATACTTCTTTGTTTAAACTGTGAGAGGTAAAGATACAGATCATTATGGACCACAATATTAGAGATTTATTTATGTATTTTGCATGTTATGAGAACTTGGAAAGGTTTGCGTCCTTTCCCCAGCTTGTTATTTGAGTTGGAATGTCACATCATTTTCTTTGGGTTAAAAATTTACTTCTTCAGGCTCAGATTAGAAAATTATAACCTTGTTATATTACGCAGGCCTTGTTGCTGGCAGAAACGCGAAGATCCGAGTATGCTGAAAGGCAATGTCTTGAAGCTTGGGAAGTAAGTGAGAAAAGACTTAAGAAATTAGAAGAAACTGAAAGAAGAGTTTTTCAACTTCAAGACTCATTGAGCAGGTATTGCCAATGCTGAACCCGTTTCTGTGCAACCTTAGTATTTTCCATTTTTGAATGTCTAATTTTTTTATGTAATAGAATCCAACAGACTCTGTTCTCAACACAATAAAATCAGTCTTTATTGTTTATCCGACAAAATGGCCTTGTTTGTAATCCTGATGCACATAAATTCTGTTATATAGATTACATGTTGTTTGACTGATACTTATCTTATCTAGTGTGTCTCAGGCTGTTATTTTGCATGTCAGAGCAATTTTCACAGCTGAAGACGATCTTACATTCTTCATCAACATCGACTTCATCTTCTCGACCCATTATTAGGGAGGAGCATTGTGATACTTCAGATAACTCTGATGCCTCATCATCTGACTCTGATTTCACTTTTCCAGCTCCAGTTCTTACCTCTGCTAACTTCTCTTCATTTAAACCCAATGCCCTTCAGCTGATAGTGCAGGACCTTTCAGCCACAGAAATTACAGGTCAGTTTTTCTTTCTTTATGTGAATGTAACTCAAATTTGGATTCTGCTGCAACTAGCCATGTGGTATGATGAACTTGTTAACAGCTTTGTCTTGACATAGGAGAGCTCTGTTTTTGTCTGGAACTCTTACTCTTGGGAAGAAAAATCGCCCTATTTAGCAATTATAATCTGGCGTCTGTAGTATTTTTGGTCCATTGCTGTTATACGTCAAAGTTAGTTGTCAGTTTTGGTTGAATAGAATGTGCTGATGGCAACTGTCTTATACCTCTTTGTCTTGGTGGCTACATTCTGCAGGATGTGAGAAGTGGGACAAAGGCAAAGAAGCAGCATTTGATGATTACTTCTGATGGAACGGATTGTTATATTCATTTCTGTTCTTTCTAACTTAGATGTTAATATAGTCATGTGTCTGTTGGCATCTTAGAGTAGGGCAGTAGGCACCTTTTACTCAAATGATTTGTTATATAGACTTCATACAAGATCTTAGATGGACCATTTCTCTCAGGATGCTGTAGATTAATTAGTCAGGTACTCCTGCCAAAGTATCATTACAGGAAAAAACTAGATTAGTATTAGCAGTTCGCAAATATTCATATGTTTATTGGTTATTTTTAATAAGTAGTGAAAGTGCAAAACTGCCGTATGCTAAATGTATTTCAAATTATTCAGAATGAATCTATTCTTCCCCACATTGTGTCTTTACTTTTTATATGATTTATGAATCATGAAGTGGTAATCAATTCTGCATCATGCTTTGTCAAACTCAAGGGATCATTCAGCTATAAAAAAGAGGACTGCATCAATGAATTTAGGGGATACAGCAAGAGAGCACTGAAGGGCACACCTTTTGTTGCCTGTCTGATTACAAATGCTGCCTTGCAGAAAGCAGATAATCTGAAACAAGCAGACCAGACAAGCATCTCTGACTGGATAATTTAAAACATAGGCTACAGTGTTGAGGTTTGATTTGCTCAATCCTGTGTTCTGAGTATAATGCAGTTCATCACTTTTTAATATGACAGGTCTCTATTAAAATTTAAGAATTATTTTGTAAATTAAATGTAGAACAATATTTTAACCTGTTAGAAGCTATCAAATGTATCATCATCTCCTTTGCTGAAGAGACGTACTCTTAAAATACAATGGTGATTATCAACCACTCTTAAGAAAAATTAAAGCTAGTTGTCTATATGAAATTCATGTTTTCATTGCATATAGCTGTGTAATTTGGTCCCCTGCCCTTACCTTACCCAATAATTGATGATTTCACTCAACTACTAAACTGTGTGCCATGTTAGTATATTTTTGCTGTATTGAGAGTGTTACGCTGATTTTTGTTCTTTCCAGCGTACATGTATAGCTAATAGAATGGTTAGAGATTAATTGTTAAAGACGTTAAATCTAAACCTACACCATATTCCTACAATCGCAGCAAGTTGTACTTACCTCACCCTCAGATATACCTGAGTATAAGAATCTCGCAAGGTTTAAAAAGCGATACTTACACCCCTTAAACTGATAGCCATAAGTGAGATTTAACATCGGGCAAAAGAATCTCAAGTACAATTACTTGATTTTGAGGAGTTGAGAATTTGAGATAAATTAGGGTTTGGGAAATTGATTTTGATGTTACATAAAACTGCTGTTAAATTCAGGGGTGTAAGTAGGAGTTTTCAAAATAAAAGGGGTTTCAGTAATTTGATAAACCTGAGAAGTGTCAAGTGATTATCCCTCATAACAAACCACTTTTTGATACAGGCGGTCTATGTCACAATAGTTGAGCAAACCACCTCTTCATGTCCTATAGCTATAGGAAAACAGATGATGGGATCCATCAATTTCAATGGTTGACATGCAGATAAATAAAGTAGACAATTGTTTTTATATTTATTTTTTAATTATCTTTTCGCAGCAAAGAGACATTTCATATGGGGAATTTAACAATCTCCAACCTTCTCTGTCCTTGAAAGCATCATGACATTCTTTAATGCATGCCTGAAAAGAGAATATATGCCTTCGTTATAAGAATAGTTCAACCTTATACAGGCACTGCATCTGATCTTCCATTTCATAAAATCTCATCACCAAATCACAGCTTTGATCAACATAACTAAACCCGGCCCTTTATTCATTTCATCAATCTGAATCTGCTAGAATCTGGGATTTTTTGCTATAACAAAATATAATAAAATAAAAGGATGCAGAAACTCTGAAACGGGTTGTTTTACGTTTCAAAAATCAAAAGTAAATTTGATTTTGAGCCATTGAGATATCCCCCACTTTAAATTACCAGTTGCTTTTAATTTCGATTCAGAAAAATGAAAGTGAAACAGAAATATTAATATGTGTGATCCAAAAACAGACTGCATATCGTCCATAAATAACGAAAAGACAGATTGTTAACATTTTCATTAGTGGATGATATGTCATCATTGTGAAAGAAATACAATCCATATCTCAAAATAAAACGATGTGTCTTCCCAAATTGCAGAAGGCATATCGTGAATATGAAATAAAAGCAAACAACATTGTCGTACACTTGTGGCAACAATATTGTTCAGAGCAATTATAATAACCCCAACACGTAAACTATCTAATTAAATCTCTCGTATACTTATTATTTTCTTAAATCTTTACTGTTAGTAGATGTTTCAAAAGTTACTCGTGGGTACAATACAACACAAAGGAAGGAGTTATTCCATATTGCATTATTTACTTTCATCAAAAAAAAAAAAGAAACCAAACTGTTTTAAAATGTTGTAAAACGTTAAAAACATTTATTGATTGCAAGGAAGTTCTGCAAGATTTCTACTAGATTTGGCATAAAGGAACATTTCGCTGCCAAATTAAGCTTCTACATTACATGAAGCAATATCCAGAAATAGTATCAGACATCTGCAACAGGTGAGTCAAAACTATTGGGATTTTCATCAGTTTCTAATCTACTGGCTTGTAATTTTAATTTATTAAAGACTTCATCTTGTCTATATTAATATATCAATCCTAGCTTCTTAATTACTCAGTTATTCCTCACTTCCTCTGACCTCACCGTATATAAAATTAGCTATTAGGTTTCACCACTGTATATATTTCATCTGATCATCTCAGTGAGTCCTCTCTCTCTCTCTCAACTTGTGTTCTTTAGTTTTTTTTTTTTTTTTTTTTAATTTTGAGCCTGAGCTTTAGTTTTTTCTTGTTTGTCTGGATCTTTTTCAGGGTGGAGTTCTGAACGTACCATGGAGAAGAGTACCTATCTGCGGTGTAACAAGGTTAAAGACAAATGGGAGTGTGAGAAATTTAGTTTTCAAGGTGATAATTCCTATGGGTTAACATGGCCTCCAAGAAACTATAACTGCAGCTTTTGCAAGAGAGAATTCAGGTCTGCTCAAGCTCTTGGTGGTCATATGAACGTTCATAGAAGAGATAGAGCCAGGTTGAGACAGTTACCTTCACCTGTTGTTGAATTTCAGAACCCTAAATTTAACTCTAACTCTAACCCTAACCCTAGATTTTCTTCTTCATCATCTCCTTCATCTAAGTTCTTACCATTCCCTCACACAACTAAGTCCTTGCTTTCTCCCTCTCTCACTTCTTTCTCTTCATCATCCTCAGCTTCTACAAATGAGGAAAAGAAACGATTACTTGAGTGTACTGGGCGAGATGCCTTGACCCCTCGATGGGGAGATATAACTAAGAAGAAGAACATGAGGGCTGAATGGGCCGGGAAATTGAAGGGTTGTGCACACAAAGTTTCCAGGAAAGAGGAAGTTATTAGCTTGGACTTAGAGATGGGGTTAAAAGATCCCAAAGAAGTTTTAGATTTGGAGCTTCGGCTTGGGCATGTTTAAGTGCAATCTTCACCAATTCTATGTGCCATAATCAAAACTATTTGGCTTTTAATTTGGTTCTCTTCGTGACAGTCTTTTGTTTACCTTAGCTCGATTAATTTTTCCGTACACTAGTATTATGCAAAGGGTATGTCAAAGGGCATTGAGAAGAAGGAAAATTAAAACCACGTCCCTTTACATACTCCATATGTTATGTTGCTTCTCTTCAGTCTTAAATCTCAGTACTAGATTGTATATGTATGGGAAGATTAATTAAGATCCAATTTACATTTACATTGTGGCTTAACTGGCATTTCCTTTCTTCACTGTTGCTTTAAATAGCTAATTTGGTTTATGTCCATATGTTTTTTGTGAATGGTAGCTATCATAACAGCTTAATCTTGAATTTTCATCTTAATTTAAATGCTATCATTAAGATTAGTACTATAGGTGGGACTGTCTTTGTAAATTAGGTTAACTGTAACATAGTGAAGATAGAGTTGTTGAGATATCATCACTCCTCATTATTCATTGTTTCTCAGTGAGATGAGGATGTTATGTTTATGGAAGATATATATGTTTCTTCTCGAGACTGTTCTCCAGGTAATGCAAAGTATATTCCTTCTTCTAAGCTCATAATTCTTTCACTCCCTTTCCTGGAAACAAGATTAAAGAGATATGTACAAAGATCGAAAACAAAAATTTGGATAAAATGGGAAGAGAGATTGTATGTGATGTTTCTTTTTTATTATTTAATTTTATTGTTTTATTTATTTGATATCTTTTTCAGAAGTCAACCCTTGTGCTTCTTTTATACTTATATCTGTGTAGGCCTGAATCTTAATACACACGGGTCAAATACTACCTATGTTAAATATGTATAGTTTTTTTTTTTTTCTTCAAATTGTTGTACCGTTATACATTATTCCATAATATATATCTACATGGCGACATTGTTTCATTTAGTAATATATCAAAATTTATTGAAGATGAACGATCCATTATCTGACTCAACTGACTGTAATTTATTTTTGCCCGGTTTCATTATTAGTTCATTTTGTAGCCATGTTGTGCATACAAATGTATTATATAGGCTCAAAATACAATTTATTAGCATGCATTCTGATGCAGCATCCACAACTCTTTCAGATTAATAATTCGTAAGGTGTAGAGACTTCAGGGTATGAAAATTAAGAATGAATTCAGCATTTCACCTTATTAAAAATATTATGAATCAAATAGTATATAGTTTAATTAATAATCACCCCTTTAAATTAACCACAGACGTAGGGACTGCTACTTCTATTTCCAAGCACCAAGAACAGTGTGAACGGACAACAAAATTAAATACTATGATGATTACATGCATGGGAGGGAATTAAGTAATTAAAATTCAGAAAATCAATGTTCCATCAAGAATTGAATTGAGTAAGGGATACAAAAGGACAAATATTAAATTCCGCAAAGGATGTCAGGTGAGGGTATTTAAGAATACAAGTGTATCAGTTGATGGCAGTAGCTGATGATCTCTCTCAATTCTCAAAGATGAGATTGCTAAATTAATGCAGAGGGAGATTTGAATTGAATTAAATTTGCGTAGTCCAATGATTCTAAACTAGTGTTTTATTGTTTTGATATTGTATTTTCCAACATCTGGGCATTTGCATGTTCCCCACAATGTCTGGTGTCAGTAACATGATGAGCTTTCCATCTTAAGAAAGAGATAGATTTTTGTGTGTGGAAACCAAAACAAGAAGACTTCAAAACAATACTCACTCACTCACTGTAGTATTACTGTAAAAAGAAAGGGGAATGAGTGGACTGTAAAGTGGCAGTAATGGGTCAAAATGAGGTCACCAAAGGTAATAAAAAGATGGTAAAGAGAATAGACATCTGCCTTCACAACAGTACACTATGTCTTTGTGAAAGACAATTGAGCATGCCATAAAGGAACCTAGTCGGCGCACGTCACCATCTTCCTCCATTCATTCTCTCACATTGCTCCTGTTCCTCATTAGCTTTTGAGTTTTCCTTTTTCACAATTTCAAAGAAAAAGTACCAGTATTACTAATAAGAGCTTGTAACTTTTCTTGTTTAGGTGCAGGGGACATATATGCAAGAGGGATGGACCCAAGTCCAATGAAAAGTTGAAGTCTAGCCCAATTGTATCAGACCACTTTGGGACGCAGGACCCAGTCCACCGTAAACAATTATTTAATTTACAAGTTCGAAGAATTGACTAGAAAAAGACCATTTAAGTTTTGCATCGGCAGGTGGGTTCAGCATGCAGTTCAATTTTTACTAAATATCCGAGTTTACCTGATTGATTGGTTCAGGAAATGAAGTCCATACTTCTCAGTCTTTCTTCCTAAGGTTAGCACACTTCTTTACAAACATTAAACGTATTCAGCCTACAATAGTTTTTGATTAATTTTTTTTTTTCTTTTTTTCTCGATGCTTTGACCAATTGTGAACTAACATGATCCCATTTCATTAAAATAAGGAATTCATTTGATTGCCAAGCGTGTACAGTACAAACCTGGAAAATCAACCCTTTTTTCCTTCTCTTTTCGAATTTTCAATAGTTGATAAATTTAGTTAGTGATGGAAATTGAAAGACGGAAAGCTATCAGGTTCCCTATATGTTAATACAGCAGATTACACATTTAAGATTACCAAGTTTGATTAGTATTATTTGTAATCAATGTGTTCATGCTTGGTCATACATTCTCATAACAGAAAATAAAGCACACAACATATACATGGTTTGACTACATCCACTTGTAGCCTACATCCATGGGACATAGTTCACATTGAAGCAAATCAACTATTATCAACAACAATACAAACAAATCAACCACAAGTATGTTTACATAAAAGCAAGAATACTCTCTGTTATATTTATCACAACTTGTTTCCCTTTGACTCCTTGAAAGTCTCGTTGATGCTTGGATTTCTTCCACCTAGGAACCACTCTTGGAAATGCTTAAACACCTTTCAAGCTTCGAATGCCAAATACTCTCTTTAGCCATAGCAAAGGAGCCACGTTCCAGACTCAAACAATAAGGATGAATAACTGGAAAAGAGATGTTGTCACAACATAAAGACAACCATCAAATGTACACAAAGAGAACAAATATTGTTAGTCAAACTTATGTGATTGTGTGTGCACATGTCTTACTTAGTAATTAGCACAATAGTAATAGACATGTGTTGTTTATCGAGTTTGTCTTTGTTTTTAAATGATAACTTATGTGATTGTGTGTGCACATGTCTTACTTAGTGTTAGCACAATAGTAGCAGACATCTGCTACTATTGTGCTAACACTAAGTAAGACATGTGCAGCTTATCGAACTTGTTTTTGTTTTTAAGTGATAAGTTAACATGTGTGCACACTTAAGTGTGGATGTGCTGAGAAAAAGATTGCAGGCTCTCACTGTTTCACCCAAGAGAAAGTGGCAGGTTTTTCATTGTTTCATCCAAGGAAAGTGGCAGACTTTTCATGTCTTGATTTCTGCTTTTGTGTGTGTGCAGGAAAAGAGGAAAAGCAGGTAGCTCACTCTTTCACTTCGGGAGCAAGTCTTCATTGAATATATATTATCTCTCTCTTGCTTCTTCTTCCTTAGAGAACATAAGCTACGTTAATAGTGTTTTTACTCTGAATATTTTTAGAGTATATTTTTAGTTCTCCATTGTTTCATTTTGATGTTTGTCTAGTCCGTGTGACAACATCTCTTTTGTTATATTATTTTTTCTTCTTTTAGAGAACTTGAGCTTCGTCGAGGGCGTTCTTGCTCTGAATTTTTCAAAGTTTATTTTTCTGTTCTCTCTTGTTTCGTTTGATGATTGTCCAGTGCATGTGACAACATCTTTGTTATTGTATTATCTTCTTGATTGTTGAGTCTGGAATGTGGTTCCATTGAAGTGGCTAAAGAGTGGATTCAGCCAACAAAACTTGACAGGAGTTCAAGTGTAACAAGGAGTGGTTACTTGTGAGAAGAAATCTGATCAACGAGACGAGACAAGGAGTCAAAGGGATGCAAGTCATGTGAAGAAAAACAAGGAGTGTTTTTGCTTTATATAAACATACTTGTGGTTGACTTTGTTGTATTTGTTGTTGATATAGTGGATTTTCTTCGACTTAGACAAAGTCCCATGGATGTAGGCTACAAGTGGATGTAGTCAAACCATGTATATGTTGTGTTCTTCTGTTTCATATTTGTGAATGCATGTCCAAGCACTATCACGTGTTAAAGAACATTCAATAAACAACTTGGTAATTTAAACATGTATAATCCGATGTGCTAACATCAAGGGAACTCAATAGCTTCCCGTCTTTCAATTGGTATCAGAGTTTGTTCTGATAATTTGCTTCAGTTGATCCTTTGTTGTTTGTTGTGTTTTCGTATGATTTTCTGGTTGTTTGCATCTGTTTCAAAAAACTGTTTGTTCTACCCCGTTTTGCGATTGTGAGCACACCCATATCTGTTTGTGAGCACATTTGTGATTTTTGTTAGAATGAACTTCTTTAATGAAGGAGGTTCGGCCAATAGACCACCATTGTTAGAGGGACGTAACTATCCTTATTAGAAGCCTAGAATACGTGCATTTTTAAAATCTTTAGATGAAAGAGTTTGGGCCTCCGTAGTTAATGGTTGGGTTGCACCAACTAGTGTAGTTGATGAGGTGACTAGTGCTAAACCCATAAGACTATGGACAAAAGATGAGTTAGAACTTGTCAACTTTAACTCAAAAGTCATCTCTTGACCTTGTAAATTTCTTGTGAAAATTTCTTGTAATTAATTCTTTTTGTCTTGTTCTTCATAATAAAGTTTTTCTTTTAAACCATATGGTTTCTTAAGCAAATATGATTAATGAGGGAAGTTGTTCTCTGTTGAATTCATAAAGTCTTAAATGTCTCGCCTTTTGTCTTATTGACTCTCTTACTTGTTGGTGTAATTTTTTGTCCTTGTGGTTATGTGTGCCCACATGTTGTTTTTGTGTGCGCACGTTTTAATAGAGTCCTCGATTAAATAAAAGACTTCACTTTAACGATAAACACTTGTGTGCTGCAGCTGAAATCCCAATCTCATTTCCCTTGTTCATTTTTTTGGTACTAATGTCTTATATTTGTCTCTCAGAAATGGCCTAAGTGTGGGTTTATGCAACCCAGTTTGCTCAAGGTGGCGTTGAGTTGTTCAAACTTGACGAACAAAGAGAGAGAGTGATTGTATGGAGTGACCACACAAGGGTTTGATGAGTTTGTTTGAGGAAGAGCTTATTCTTTTGAGGGGGAGTTAATGATTGAAGGGGAGTTATTTCCTTTTATGGCTGAAACTTATTATTATGTTAATCTGCGTTTTTTTTTTTTTATCTTTGTGGAACAATGATCATTTGTTCCTTATTTGCAGCTTCATTGGTGATTGGAAGCTTAAGCACTATGTTTTTGAATTGTTTTTCAATTTAGTGTTTTGTTGCTTGATTATCTTTTGTTTGATCCTTTGTGAGATTTTTTATTAATCTATTATAGTTGGTTGTTTTGGTTTGTGAGACAGATTAGTTTTTATCAAGGTTGTTACTTTATTCATAAGTTTGACAAAGGGGGAGATTGTTAAGTATATTGTTTGTCAAACTTATGTGATTGTGTGTGCACATGTCTTATTAGTGTTAGCATAATAGTAGTAGACATGTGATGTTTATCGAGTTTATTTTTGTTTTTAAATGATAACTTATGTGATTGTGTGTGCACATGTCTTACTTAGTGCTAGCATAATAGTTACTTAGTGTTAGCATAATAGTAACAGACATGTGCTGCTTATCGAACTTGTTTTTGTTTTTAAGTGATAAGTTAACATGTATGTCTACTGGAGTGTGGATGTGCTAACATCGTATCTGACAAGGTTGACCTTCTGTAGTTGACTTTTTAAGTTATTCATCCAAGATATTTCAAATAATATTTTATCTTATTGTTTGACATACGATGATATTTTTATAGTTGTCCAAGAGTGGTTGGTTGTTCAAGAAAAAGATTGCAGGCTCTCATTGTTTCACCCAAGAGAAAGTGGCAGGCTTTTCATTGTTTCATCTAAGGAAAGTGGAAGGCTTTTCATGTCATGATTTATGCTTTTGTGTGTGTGCAGGAAAAGAGGAAAAGCAGGTAGCTCACTCTTTTACTTCGGGAGCAAGTCTTCATTGAATATATATTATCTCTATCTTGCTTCTTCTTCCTTAGAGAACATAAGCTACGTTAATGGTGTTTTTACTCTGCATATTTTAAGAGTATATTTTTAGTTCTCCATTGTTTCATTTTGATGGTTGTCTAGTCTGTGTGACAACATCTCTTTTGTTATATTATATTTTTCTTCTTTTAGAGAACTTAAGCTTCGACCTGGCGTTCTTGCTCTGAATTTTTCAGAGTTTATTTTTCTATTCTCTCTTGTTTCGTTGATGATTGTCCCGTGCATGTGACAACATCTTTATTATTGTATTATCTTCTTGATTGTTGAGTCTGGAACGTCGTTCCATTGAAGTGGCTAAAGAGTGGATTCGGCCAACAAAGCTTAACAGGAGTTCAAGTATAACCAGGAGTGGTTACTTGCGAGAAGAAATCTGATCAACGAGACAAGACAAGGAGTCGAAATGATGCAAGTCATGTGAAGAAAAGCAGGGAGTGTTTTTGCTTTGTATAAACATACTTGTGGTTGACTTGGTTGTATTTGTTGTTGATATAGTGATTTGCTTCGAGTTGGACAAGGTCTCATAGATGTAGGCTACAAGTGGATGTAGTCGAACCATGTATATGTTGTGTTCTTCTGTTTCATATTTGTGAATGCATGTCCAAGCACTATCACGTGTTAAAGAACATTCAATAAACAACTTGGTAATTTAAACATGTGTAATCCGATGTGCTAACATCAAGGGAACTCAATAGTTTCTCGTCTTTCAAATATTTTGAAAATTATTCAGAGTATAAATTATTTTTAAAGTTTAGGTTCTCTATGTCAAAAGAGCAAGAAGAAGATGATATAAATGAGTTCTCTTGCTCGAGGAATGCAAGTGTCAGCTCAGCCAACAAGTTGTATGCACACATGCTGAAAAGTTCGGCACAAGGCTTTCACTTTTTCTGCACCTACAGAGACAAGGAAACATAGTCCTGAAAAGTCTATGAACTTTTCTAGACAAATAAGATCCGAGAACCGCTATAAAGTTCTTCACATGTCAACCAAATAAACAAATACGTATCTCAAATATCCAAAACAAATAACTTAAAAAGATACCTAAAGAATGACAAATTGATAACGATAGATGTTTAACACATCAACAAACAGAATGTGCACACATATTAAACAGAATATAAAAATTCACTATAGGATGCAAGTGTCTAATACAATTGTGCTAACATCGAAAATGTCATGTGCACACATACAGTCATAAGTTTGATAAACAAAAACTCAACAGAAATTATGCTTAATCACCAAAATACACTGCCTCTTCAACCTAGCTAAAGGCCTAAAGATCAATAACATTAGTTTTCAAGGTAATTAAGGTAGAATATAAATTATATAATGGTGCACTTCTCTTCCTGAGAGTGATAAAACATATAAAAATATCTTAATAAATTTATATAACTTGCTAGCTCTACCTAAACTATTTAAAAAAAGAATTCCGAATTTCTCTTCTAATTTACAATTTCACAGGAACCAAACATATCTAAGAAAAAACCTAAAACAATTAATTATGAATAACAAGAGCAAAGAAACAAGAGTTGGCAGCACTTTAACAGAAAATGGTTAATAAGGTAAAAGACAAATGATTTGGTTGAGAATTAAAAGTAGTTGCAGCACTCACGTTGTTGTCGTCCTTGTTATTGCCATTGTCCATGTCTCTTCCTCTACAATTTTCTTGCAGACTCAGTCAAAACCAACATCTCTATGATACCTTAAACCTATATCTTATACATATACATATATGAACCTTAAACTTATATCTTATACATATACATATATGAACCCAGGACAAAATCCTACAACAATGAATTTGATCTACTCAATGATCATCATTTATAAATATAGGTTAATTATGTCTGTTCATTCTTTTAAACCACTATGCTCCTTTTTGTCTCCCACATCAGAAAAGGAAATTAAATATTTTTATAGGCAAACAAAAAAAAGCTGAAATATTACCATGTTTTTGTCATATAACTTAAACAGGACATATATATGATGCTATATAACGTTAATTTAAGTTTGGTTTTAAATTTTGAGGGTGGAGGTATTAATTAAAATTGGGGTTAATTAGCCATGGTACAGTCAACATACGCTGATTTTTAAGAAAGGGTTAGATTGATAATATATATTTTTTAGTGTTAATTATATTATTCTGAAAGATGAATAAGTCGTCTAACCAAAAACAGAAAAAAGAATTCGTTTAGAAAGAGCTGGAGACTGGCAGGCACAAATCATAAAAAAAAATGTATTGGTGGCACCGGTCTTAGTGCTGCCATTTTCCATGCAGACTTATTTCTACACGAAAACCAACTGCTTACTATCCCTGCCCTACTCTTTAATTAAAAAAAATTCGGCCTGCAGAATATAAATATGTGTATGCGAGAGACAGTGAGAGAGAGAGAAGAAGCTGCATCAGAATTAAAGGATTTGTATATGAGACTAAACACGTACACGTTATGTTTATCAATTAGTTCTTTATCCCGAAAAGTAAGAAAATGTTGCTTAAGATCAATCAAATTAAGCTTTTGCACATCTAAGATAACAGCTACCTCTAATCTCTATTTGATGTATCAGTGGAGTTGGTAGCTTCCAGATTTAATTTCTTATATATATCTATTCCAATGTCGTAGGCGACCAAAGAAAGACAATAATATTATAGCTTTTTCTATTACATATAATAGATATCTAGGTCACATAATCAAAACTTTCAATTAATTTAACATATTATATATTCGATACATATCAGTAAATAGTAAAGATTATGATATTAAGTGATTTTGATTGTGATGACTAGATGGAAGATGAAGGTTTCCCGTTAGCATGGTGCAAAAATAGCTTTTAGTTAGAAGACAAGTATAAAGTACAAAAATACACTGTTTCTTGATTTTTCATAGGAAGGTTCCTGCATCTTTCCTACCCAATCTGATAAGCAGGCCCTAATCTAGTAATCTTACACCATCAATTCATGGTTATGTTCTTGCAAATTTATATTTCTGCCATGGGTGTGTACTTTTTAATGAATTTCTTTGATTAATTCCACATTTACTTGGTTTAATAGTACTAATTTGTCTCCAACATCAGTATGCGATGTAATGGATTAATGAGCAATGAATTAATACCTGTAATTGTTTGGTTAAAAACATGCAAAATTCTCAGTACGTAATGGTGGAAATTGGACGTTCTTTATGTAGTATCTGCAAAGAACTTTAATTCTCTCTTACTAGATATATGTTTACACACCAACAAATTAAGATGCATTATGATATATGGTTACGGGAATTTGGGAGTATAGCTTATATATATATTTTTAAACTGTATAATTCAAATTTGTTATATTTATCAATTATCAATAAAAATTCAAAATATATATATATATATATATATATATATATATATATGAATATACACATCACTAGATTGATATACAAATGGCAGGCATGGTATGGATATATATAGATAATATATATGATGTGATAACTCTGTCTTATCAAAGCTTATTTCAAGTTTCAAGTAATTCAAAAAAGTTTTACCCACAGTATTAAGAAATGCGTTAACGTACGTGTTTATAAGTAGACATATATGTAATATATTGATAGAAGAGAGAGATGAGATGAGATGAGAGATATATGAATGACAAATTAAAGAGCGCGTTAAGAAAAAACATTAGATGATGATGAAAGCAACAAGAGCACTATTAGGGAGACAAATTATTCAAAGAAAATATTAAAAATACTGTAATTGTATCCTAAATATATAACTGCTGCCGGCTAACAGAGAAATACTTTTCTCTCAAAAAAATATCAAATTATTTCTCATATAATTCACATAGGTAATGACTATGTCGTTTATTTGTCTCTACTTGTCTCACATAAGCATCCTTATTCTCATCTCTTTCTCTTCGCTATAATATCCTCTCTCTTTCAATTCCTTCCTCCAGAAGGAACGTACGTTTTGAGAGAAATTTATAATTTAAGTCTTGTATGTCATGGAATCCAACCCTCAAGAAGATTCAAAAAGCTCAAGCGAAGAAACTGATCGATCAGACCAAGCAAACGACGATATGGGCACTGGCCGATCCTACGAGTGTGTGTTTTGCAAGAGAGGTTTCACTACGGCTCAGGCCTTGGGTGGGCACATGAATATTCATAGAAAAGATAGAGCAAAAAACAGGCCCACGTCACTTCCTCCTTCAATTTCAGATAAAGCGGATCATGAGAGTTATGCAAATTCTAGATCCTATGCGACTGTCCAAAGCTACCCACCTCATTATGCTATGGCTCCTGAGGTACACTTAAATTATCAAACATATTTTCCGGCATCATCGTCGGCTGAGAGACCGCTCCCCACGCATCATAGCAATGACTACTCCTATGGAAGAAATCCACATATGAATCCATTTGGAGATGATATTTGGCGAGTAAATCTCGGCTTGAGAGTCGGCCCTTCCCATGTAGCTGATGAGAAAGATAAGAGAGGAGGCACAAGTGAAGAAGATGAACTAGATTTGGAGCTTCGACTTGGTCATGATCCGTAGTATTTTATTACATATATATAATATCTATGAATTATATATATGTAGTGGTATTTGTCATCTTGTACAGCTTTGAATTGCTTAAGAAATTCGATGTTTCTTATGTGGGAAAGATTCAAGATTGTGCATAAGTTCGTATATTTTTTGCATCAATAAGTATGTTTGAGCAAATCTTTATGCAATTTCAGTTGGGTGAGGACATTGAAGGAGAAGTGAATAAGATGAATACTGATTTCCCGGAAGACATTGGACCTGATTCTATATCAACTTCCAGCTACAGATTTTGAAGGTAGCTTTTGTTTCCTCCATCTATTGTACGTATTTAAGCCTTATTTCATTAGGGTTTTGTTTGATGTTTTTCTTTTGTTATGCACTCGCTACTATCTTTTTTCCCCTACTTTGATCTGGTTTATACCATACTAAGAAGAATTTTGTAAAATTTCATGTTTGATGAAGTTCGATTCTCTTATGATATCGATATGATAGCAATACCAGTAATCAGAATTTTATCTTTCATGCTGATAGTATAGAGAATTGCTCAAAATAACCCACAACTTAATTTGCAATACTTATGTCACAGTTTTGATTTCTTAGTAGCCCTAATTAATTGATTGTTTAGAAAAAGGGAGGAAACACTATGATAAAAGATTAACCACCATCCACGGCATACCCCTCTCCATTATTCATGGTTACCCCAGAAATAATCATGTAATTAAGCTTGTAATTAATTTCACGTACAATCTTAGTTAAATTGTGTCTAATGGCTTTACATTAAATGAATTGAAACCGTTTGCATCCCGATAGCTTTATTTTGTTGTTTAATCCAGCTCAGCCATCGCATCATGTGTCATTAGTTACTAGCGAGATACATTAGTAATTAAATTTCACACTTCTCTAAAGAGTATATGCTGTTAATCAATCTCTTAGGATTGGAAACTTTACACTTGATGTATTGCATTGCTAGAGTCTAGAGGCATGTTTTCCGCCCAAATCGTGGATCCTATATTATATTTGAGGTAAAAAAGAAACTGCGGGCGTATGAAATAAAAGAGCACATATAGTTACTTGAACTAGTTTTAATTGATTGGAGAACAACAACAACAACAACAAAACAGAAAAATGAAAAGAAAATCAGATTTCTAAGTAGTATAAGACCAAGAAGAAACTAATTTCTTTATGCTTACTCTTTATTTAATTTCAAATGGAAGATTACAAACCTCTAGATTCTTGGTAGCTAAAATATTTCCCATTCAATATATTGATTTATCCATTGTGGCTCACTGGCTTGTATTTCCTGATGACATGCCTGTAAGTCTGTAACTTTATATGCACAGCATCGGTTGATCTTTAATGTAATGGATTTTCTGGTAAGTTATATTGATTTACTATTGGCATGCTGAATGGCTCTAAATCCGCTTGGTTCTTTCTTGCCTCTACGTTAACGTTAGTGTTAATTAATTAGTTAATTGTATAATTAGGCGGCTGAATTTCCTGTACATGTTGTCAGCTCTTGAGATAAAGGTTTCAAAACATTAATCTCGCTAGAAATTAATAGAATTGAATGTTTTAGTTGCTTTTATTTCAATTCAATCTCTCTCTATATACTACAAGTATGTCTTCTCTTAATTTGTAGTGCAACCGGAGCAAGGAGATGAAATTATGTGTTTATTAGTTAACGTAGAATATAATAGTTTTGACGGATTTAGTACTGTAAGTTCAGCCAACCAGGTAGCTAGAAAGGGTTATATTAACAATAAACAAGAGCTTCATATCCATAATTCTTAGTCATCAATCTGGTTCTAATTAAAAGATTAAAATAAAAGTCATCAGTTTCCTAGTTAACTGTTGGATCGGACCTTTGATCATCTCATTTGAAAACCAACCAAACACTAGCTATCATCACTTTATTTTCTAAGGAGAATTGTTCAGTTAGATCTCAGATCTGTGTATTTGGATATGATGAACACGAATTTTACTATATCTGTATTTTCATATGCATGCATGTTGGATGTGGGATGTGGGATTTTTAACATGCAGATCGAATGAGGAAGTATTAGCTAGTAATATAGAGTAGTGCATGCATGCATATGAATATATATATATAATTAAGATGGATGGAACAAGAACATGTTCATGCATGAGTTGACAATTAAGAAGGTCATTTCCGTAATTATTTTGTCATTAATTTGGGCAACCTAATCATTCAGCAACATCTATTTGCATGATAATTAAACTTTACCAAAACTTAAAGCCAGGGACTGAGGACTCTACCTCTTGCTTCTGAATTAAGTATATAGATTATAATTAAATCAGATATACTCTGGTCTGGCCGGGCCTCACAATTAACATAAACCATTCATTAACACTTGTACATTTATTATGACACGTAATTTTCTATTTGTAATTATAACTATAAACTAATTCAAGAGGCGACTTCCTAATCATACTTATTAGTTGCACTAGTAATTCAAGCTGGGGCAGAATTCATTCATCAACAATTTTGTTACATTTACTGCATGTTGAAGTATTTTGTAGAATATATAATATTTTTTTAATTAAAAAAAAATTATATATCCCATCAAAAATCTCAAAATTAAATAATTGTTGAAAGAATGTTATAGGTGGGTAGCTATAGCTAGCCAAGAATCATAAAAAGAGAAATTTCTGGGAAGGTGTCACTGCAGGTCCAGGAAGAGATCCTTTACTTTCACGAATATATATTGTTGTCTGTTAACTTTAATTTGAATTTGTACTATTTTGAAATTTGGTGGATGGATGTCTCCAAGGAGAGAATGCCAAACTTAATACATAGAATCTATCGCATTGATATATACATATTACTAATACACAAATTGTGCTACTTTAATAATAAAATTTCATCGATTTCTTAGAAGATTCGATGTTAATCATAATACTTATCCGATATATATTTCTATAGATTGTCTTATTATCTATAGTCTATACTATATGAAACCTATCTACAATATAATTTATTTTTAAAGTATGGGATTTATGATCTACAATGTTTTTCAAAATTCATGGGTGTAATATTTTACATTTCACTTATCTCTCAAGGGTTACAAAATAATAACATTGTGAATCAATAATGCTAGAGGTATAAAGAAATTTTATAAAAATTTATATACAAAATGATGTGTAAAAAATGAATAAAAGAGTAAATACAAGAAGTCAAACTCATCAAATTCATTTATTCATTTATTTTCTGTCAAATCACTTTGTATAAAAATATTTTTTTGTACATATAATATGTATTACACCAATGTGAATAAGTGTATTAAATATAAAATAATAATACTTCATGTGCAAACTTTTTATACAAACTGGTGTGTGTATGTAAATGGTTAGATGACTTTAAATTAAATTAAATAAAAAATAATTAAAAGAGATTATATGTGAAATATTCTAGATTTCCACATCAGTTTGTATATTTAGAATTACTTTTAAATATATTGTTAATAATTGGTTTGTGTTTATCATGTTTTAGAATACATGTTAAAAATACCAGCAAAACAATACTTAGATGATATCAATTGCATTTTTCAAGGATTAGTTTAGTGCAAAAAAAATTATTATTTATTAATTCAAAAAGATCTAATAATTTATGAATAGAAGTTATATATAATTATTTTTAATATTGAGAAACTTTAAGTAATGGGTTTTAGATTTAAAGTATAGTATAAGTTTATAAAATAATGGAAGTTAACACAAAACAAAAAGCACCAGTGGTCTAGTGGTAGAATAGTACCCTGCCACGGTACAGACCCGGGTTCGATTCCCGGCTGGTGCATTTGCATTTTGAAAAGAAATCTCATTTTATAATTTATTTATCCATTTCGATACCATTTTATTTGTCAAAATGCAAAAGCAATAACAGTTTTGATTAGGCAAAAGCCATAAATGGAATACAGATTTTGAATTTGGGTCTTCCAAGTTTGATTATTTAAACCAATGTGCTAGCTCTAATATGCTTCATGCTCTTGTCAAGATATGAGAAAATTTATCTCAGAACCGGCAACACCAGACTATATTCTATTTATCTCAGAACCGGCAACACCAGACTATCTTCTATTTCTTATTCTTGCCCCCTAACATTATAAGTCCATTACGGTTTAAATTGCATGCATATCAAATTAATATTTTGTCACTTTCTGCTTCAACCAACCGTTGAAAATACGTTAAAGAAGTATACTAGGCTTGTGAATAAACAATGCAGGGTTCTTAAATTAGTACTGTATTAGTTTAAAGGTTCACTGGAGTCTGGACATTCAAAGACCAGTACTGTTCAGCTACTTCAACAAAAGCTTCCACAGGCTGCGTTAGCCACAGACGAGTAGATGGTACCTCAGGGTACAGAAAGGGTTATTTTACACTTCATAAAGTTGGTATAATGCAGGAGCCCAAAACAACCTCTATCCATTTTAATGCATTTTAATAACTGTTTTATTGATAAAATCTCTTTATACAACCACACCATAATTCCTTACATGCAACAGGTAACATTGATTACAGTAAAAGGGTCATCCCAGTTCTAACATAAAGTTGCCAGCTGTATCAAATACATCATAAAATTGTTTACCTAGTGAGATAGTATACAATTAGGAAAATGACCAGAAATGATGCAACAAGGGTAAACATTCTCCTGCTTGATTTGGTCTCAAACACCTGTTACAGCAAATCAAACTTATCATAACTATGTAATCGGATGTGATAACAATAAAGGATACAAAAGCACAGTTTTCATCTGTACAAGTAGGTCACATAATCACATACCATTTTTAACTTATCCATGGTTCCTGACAATATTCCTCTTGATGAATCCATATCATTGCCCTGAAACCCAAGCCACATATGTAAACAAAAATAAATAAACATCAAAACAACATAATACAAAAGAGAGATTTACTGCAGTATACATACCATTCGATCCAGCATGCGGTTGTGGGTCTCCACCTCCTCATTTATATCACCCGACAGCTGTTTTGAACGTACATAATCAGGAAACTCTTGGGAAATTTCAAGATTTTAAAGCTAGATACTGTACAAAATCTCATTTATATACATATATAATTTCATCTTTTTCAGAGATTCATATCATAATTTCAAATAACAAGCCCTATGCTTAAACTTCTTCTAAAAATGAACTTTTGAGGGAGCTTTGACTCAAATATTGTAAATCTGACATCATCAAATAAAAGGGTAATGCTTCATATGAAAACTTTAGATGCATTAACAGCTTTCATCTACTGAAAAAGAAGAATTTGAAGAAGCTCCCGTTGCTGGGAAAACAAAGAAAACAACAGGTATTCAGGAAAGATATAAATATTATTCCAACCAAGATACCTATAAAATTCTAAATACTCATTTAATTTTCTCCATTCACCTTCTGTCATTTTCTTTATCCCATCCACCTTCGAAACAGTCAAAAGGAGCATAACTGAATCAAGTGAAAACACCAAGAAGACCATATAATTTTGTGACTTGATAAGAGAGTATGTCTTACAATTGTACCAATGTTTAGCGGACAAGATATAACTTACTCTCTTCAGAAGATTGACTCTATCTTGCAATTCTTCCACAGCTCTTTCATTATCATGCTCATCTATTTCATGGGAGTAAGAAGAAGAGGCTCTAATGCCACCCTCCTCAATGCCATCAAAAAGTGAAACTTTATTATTACGGTAATCCCTGCAAAAGGAAAAAAATAAATAAATAGAAATGAACCAAAATGGCCAGAAGATATATCACAAACAAAAGGAGTTTCATCAAGATGAGATGTGGTCAGACTAAGCACTAAACAACTTTAACTCGATTAGGATGACAAATGGTTGGTGCAAGAAGCAATTATTGAGATTTGAGGCCACAAGCCAGGAAAAATTGCTACCTAGATCTGAAGACAGACAATAACAAGTGTCTTATACAGAGAGGGTAATCTTTAACCTTAAAAGTTATATGATATCATAACATCAACGGGCTACAACTGTATAGGTATACCAAGAGTATAACCTGAACCCACAGAATAAATATGATTTATGATCATTTAACAATGGTCCATCAAGAGGAAATAAAGATTGTGATGGCCACATTGTACATTGTAGGGTATATATGTGAATATCATGCCCAACGTAGTAAGTTAATATCAACTGTTTAAGAAAACAACAGAAACATAATCATATGTTTTTAGGAATCCTATAGTGTGTTTGGACCCTCTTTTACACTATTAAAAGTGCATTACAAATAGTTAAGTGTTTTTTGCCACTTTGCAGTTTTAAGCTCAAGTGCTTTTTAAGATTTTTAAGTGTTTTGTTGAAAGCTTGAACCAATTGCATTATTAGCGTCAGTATACAAGTGGTTAAAATTCTACCTAATTCAGAGTTGCTTGATAGGATTCGAGTGTGTTTATCAAAGACTTGTGAATTTCTCTTCTTCTTCACAATCTTCTATTTTCTTATCACAAAATATTACTGTCATTCTCATAGATCAGTTAACTTCTGTTGAACTATAATTTCTTCATTTTCCAAATAGCTCAAATCAAGAAACAACAATTCATATCATCATACAGTAACACTGCCAAGGAGAATGCAGCAACCAATCTCTACATACTCATTCCAGAGTGAAACAGCATCATAACATAAGAGTAGCAAGAAACTGACCAAATCCGACCAGGAACATAATTAACGATTTAGGTGTAAACCTCATGAGAAACGAACAGATCTCGGTAAGCATCAACAAGAACTAAATCCGATACACCAGATATCCATAAAAGATACGAAGCAAGTAATAGAACTTTTATTGAACTAACCTTCTGGAATTCATGGCTCAAAGATCAAAGAATCTACTCACTTCTCTGCCTCTTGATTCCGCAATGCTCTAAAGCGTGTTCCTAAAAAATAATTTTCAAAAAATTAAACAAAAACAATCGCACGAATAATCAAATGAAGAGATATTAAAGCATTAAGAAATCCAAATAATTCAGAAAAATGTTGAGAAAAGTTTAAAATTTGGATCTAAATTTATCTCGTAAATCAAATTAGAGCGGTCGAAAGTATATAAGAATTTTAACGAAAATTTTAGATCTGAGAGAAGAGACGATTAAACATGGAAGAAAAATTTGAGAGTGAAGAGGCGTTACCCTTGGAGGGGAGGTGAAATTCCCGGGAAGTAGTGGGGAAGCTCAACTGCTCAAGAGAGAAAATGGGTGAGTTTTTTTATTTTATTTATTTATGAATAAAGCGAGGCAGAGGTATCACTTGACATTTGTAATGTAATAGTGTGATGGAGGTAAAACATGCATTGCAACATCTTAACTCTGCCGTGGTTTGGGGTATAGAATGTATGACTTCACCTTTCGTGGGCTCTACGTATAATGTAATGTTTTTCGTGGGCTCTACGTAAAACATGCATTGCAACATCTTAACCTCTGCCGTGGTTTGGGGTATAGAATGTATGACTTCACCTTTCGTGGGCTCTACGTATAATGTAATGTCATCTTAATTAAAAAAAAAAAAAAAAAAAAAGAGATTATCATAATATTTTTCATCCCCACTATCATTTATTTCATGTTTTCACCCCTTTATCATTTATTTCACGTTTTCATCCTTAAATTAACACAATTAGTTACTATTCACATAGGTGTGAAGGGTGTTATTACTAAACTGTCCTTGAACTTTTGACTTTTAATTATTTGGCAATGGAAAAATTAGATGGTCATGTAAATACCTGAAAATACTCCCATAATCAGGGTTCTAAAAACCAGACAGAACCGACTGGTCTAACCGAGATCCGACAGCTTGTCCGATCCCGTACAAGCTTTTAGGGGATGGTTTGTCATATTTTAAAACTATAGGGGTTATTCTATAGTTTTTTGAGGGTGTTTTTGAAATATTTCAAAACTTTAGGGGTTTTTCATAATTTTTGGGGTATTTTTTGTAATATACTAAAAAAATTAAGGATTAATTTGTAAATTTTAGGGGTATTTTTGAAATATAGTAAAAGTTTAGAGACTAAATATAATTTTTAGGGATATTTTAATATACTAAAAGTTTAGTGACTAAGTTGCAATTTTTTTTTAAAAATATATTGTTGACTTCATCAGTCCAACCGTCAAATTGGGAACCAAGTCATTGATTGGGTCAAAGGCTCGGTTTGGTTTCCTAAATATTGCCCATAGTTATTAAATACATCTAGAATAAGATATTTTTTTATATTTACATGACCATCTAATTTTTTTATTGTTAAATTATCAAAAGTCAAAGGTTCAAGAATAGTTTAGTAACAGCATCATTTACACATGTATCAGAACTGGATAATAATTAATGTGTTAATTTAAGGGTATGAACTTAAAATAAACAAGAATGAAAATTTAAAATATTACAATAGTCTGGATGGATGAAAATAAGTTATTTCCTCGTTACAAAATTGGACTATCGGATAAGAACTGGACCACTTGGCCACGTCATAATGGTTTTTACTCAAATGGAGCAGATAAAAAGCTTATGTTAGTTAAGCAATAAGTAGTGTTACTCAATACATTTCATATTTCTATTTGTTGATCTATAAAATAACGACGTCGTTTTTTTTGTACTATGTCTAAATAAAGGGGTGCTAGAAAATTAACTAAAAGGGTGTGTTTGGTTGGGGGGTTAATTTGTTTACTGGGGTCATGTCTTCTTTTATTACCTTATTACCTTGTTTGTTTGCTTAAGTAATAAAACATTCCAGTAATCTTATTATACCAATAGTAAGTTACTATTGGTAATATAGGAGGTAATCTTAAT
>WYDK02000059.1:3559784-3625803 GCA_009867345.2 Toxicodendron radicans
TATACCCACCCATTTATTCCTCCCAACCAAACACATTAATATAACATACCCTCTAATTTATTTCTTCCAACCAAACACTTTTTAGTAATATAATATTCCTATTACCCAGGTAATCTAACTTTCCCTTAATCTTTTATTTCCATTAATCTTTTATTACCTGAACCAAACACACCCAAAGTCTAAAACATGGGGTTAAATTCTACTCGCGTGAACTACCCTTCAAGTTGAAATGGGGAATCCCATTACGTCGTCAACCCTAAGCTGATTGTGATACGGGTTTATAATTGACCCGTATACTACCATCCTAGCACCGCAAGCTCGTTAATGGGTTCATTGGACAACATGACCAACGCATTCGAATCCTCACCCGACATGGAGAAATTCCTTTGCCAACGGTTGCTTGACCGCACCCAACCAATCTCGGAGCGGTTCCGAGCACTTTTCTCTCTTCGCAACCTCAAAGGTCCCGGCCCTCGCAACGCCCTTATAAGCGGTTCGTTCACTCTCTAACTTTTTTTTTTCCTAAATTGATTTTCGTTCACTCGCTAAACTGTGTTCTTTTCCGCCGGGTTGCAGCTACAAAGGATTCTTCAAATTTGTTGGCTCATGAGGCTGCATTTGCGCTGGGTCAAATGCAAGATGCTGAAGCTATCCCTGCTTTAGAAGCAGTTTTAAATGATTTTTCTTTGCATCCAATTGTTCGTCATGAGGCAAGTTACTATCTTTCTTTTGAACACTTTTTTATTTTTATTTTTTTTACTATTGCTGTTTATATTATTTATATTGTTAATAATAGGCAGCGGAAGCGCTGGGTGCAATTGGTTTAGATGGCAATATTCCTATGTTAAAGAATAGTTTAGTTTTAGATCCAGCTGAGGAGGTTCGAGAGACATGTGAACTGGCACTTAAGCGAATTAAGGAATTAAAGACGTCCGGTGATGACAATGAATCATCTGTGGTAGAAAAATCTCCTTTCATGTCTGTTGACCCAGCTGCACCAACTTCATTATGTTCTTCTGTTGATGAGTTAAGGTCTGTTTTGTCTTAAGAAATTGATAGATTCATTTTGAAAACCTTGTTTAATGGTTAATTTGCTGACTGATGTTCTTTGGTGTTAAGAGAAGTTCTTCTGGATGAAGCAAAAGGCATGTATGAACGATACGCAGCACTTTTTGCTCTTCGCAACAATGGTGGAGATGAAGCTGTCTCTGCTATAATTGATTCTTTAGGCGCCAAAAGTGCCCTGCTGAAGCATGAGGTTTGTCAAGTTTAATCTAATCGTTCTATGCTACTTTGAGCCTGTGCCAGGGTTCCTGTGGGTGGATGTCAAAGTGTAATTATTGATATCTCACTGATTCACTGAATGTGGATGAAGATTTATTGGTGTAGCAATCTTTAGGAATTTGGCTGGAATTATTTTATTAAGAAAGGACCTTTTGGTGAAGGTTAACTAGAGAGTGTTAATTTGAAACGTGCCTTGCTTGATGTGGTTCTGCCCTCTAAATTCTCTGATCTTTAGATGTTCATGTTTGTGGTGACATGCAGGTTGCTTATGTGTTGGGCCAATTGCAAAACAAAGCTGCGTCAGCTGCACTTAGCAATATACTTAGGGATGCAAATGAGCATCCCATGGTCAGACATGAAGCTGCTGAAGCACTTGGTTCCATTGCAGGTATTATTACTTGCTATTTATTTATTTAATTTTTTTGGCTGAGTGCCTGATGCCTTCTTAGAACTTGATGATTAGATGAATTGTTGGTTGCGTGCAAGATATAGTTAGTACTAGTGTTCTATTCAGCAAAAGTTCCATGGCCCTTGACAACAAATATTATCAAGGCAAATACTTGATTGTCATTTAGTTTGATGAGATGTATGGTTACGATGATTGACATCACATGCTTATAACTATCAGACTGAAGTTTGATGTCCAATCGAGCAGGATACTCGGTGGTACTCTGTTCTAGGAAAATAGCTTATTGATATTTGAAGTAAATCATAGGTCATTTTTGAGATTATATAACTCAACTGTGACAACTTATATTAATAAGTATCTTACTGCATGCGTAATATGAATTACAGTTTTCTTGTATTATTTTCAGGACACTTTTTATGTTGAATGAAACTTGTAGTAGCAGATGAAAAATTTCTGTGTCTTTAATAAATTGTCTTTCCCAGTAATATTACATTCTCCTTCACTGAACCTTTCTCTTTTCTTGGGTCAGTTTTTACTGCCCATGTGCTTTAAAAACTTGTATTTCTTATTGAACATCAGCCATTTCCTTGTTTCGTTATCTAATTAAATTTTCATATGGGGCACCCTTATAGATGACCACAGTGTAGCACTTCTGGAGGAGTTTGCCAGGGATCCTGAACCTATTGTTTCACAGAGCTGTGAAGTTGCTCTGAGCATGTTGGAATATGAACGATCGGGAAAGTCCTTCGAGGTATGATCTTAAATTTAAAATTCACATTCATTGAATAAAAAGCATATTTTCAGATTAATGACTTGCTATTATCTTTTTCTGCAGTACCTCTTCATGCAGGCTCCTGTAATGCAAGTGTGATCTATGTGGCATTTATTGAATATAGAAATTAAATGAAAGAAAAATATATTCGATACTGTATAATCATGAAATTGCAAGAGATGAATTATAAAAGTACACTTGAGCACTTGGTTTCTTACAATTTTGTTCCATTAATTTATGCCTCAAACGGATAAGTTTACTGGAGGCAAAAGAGGATTGTGGTTATCATTTTTAATTGAAAAAAATAATTATCTTGTTCAGGTTTATGTACTACTTGAATTTTTGTATGCAATCATAATTTTGGAAGATACTGATATTCTTGTTTTATCATTATACCTTCTTTTTTCGTTACTTTATAATATTTTTTTTTCCAGCTGATGTTTGAGGTTATAAAATTGGACCATATTATTGTCATTTCCTATTTCTAAACTCATAGACTTGCAAAGGACGATGAATGTCCAGAATGTCTAAATTTGCTTCAGTTATCCTGTTCAAGAGCCAACAAGAAGTTTGAAGAGATGAATTTCCAGTGTGTTAACATCTCTACCCCAAACCTTTTCACTAGGGAGCTATATTAACTTTTTCACTGTAATCCTGACGAGTAAAATACTCACCAGAATATTTATCAGCCTCCTTATAGCATTTACCTTACCTATTTGGTCAGAATTAAAGTTGTAGAATATTATAACAAAATAATGCTGCCGAGAGTTGGAGAGTTTGCAGAACTAATATTATAATAGAATGAAAGACTCTGTTGAGTAGAGAAGAGCCACCCTCCCTTGATTTGGACATTTCTTGAGCATGAGTATTGCTAAATATGTTGTTGTGCTGTGGACAACTTGAATTAAGCTTAAAGAAATGAAGTTTGGGCTGCTCAACTTGATTTTTTCAGCCGTTTCATTCAGCTGACTAAATCGCTGAACAAGCTCAGCTCAGGCGGGCAAGATTCCGTTTTGCACGATTCTACCTTCATTAGCACGAGTTGACGATGGCATTGGGTTGGAGAGTAAACTGAAAAATTAAAAATTAAAAAGACGTTGACTTTGCTGCTTAGTAACTGTCATCAATATTATAAGGAGTCATTGAAAAACAGGCAGGGGAATTAAATTGCCCGACGGTCAATATTCAATAATTAAATAGCAAATTCATATAATTTTATAAATTTAAAAGAATAATATTACATTTATAAAGTTTCTATTCTAAAAATTAAATTAATAAACGCACATTAAATAATAGTAAATAATATGACAATTCAAGAGTATTTTTATGTCATTTTATAAATGATTTTATAGAGTATTTGTAAAGAGTAATATTATTCATCTCAAATATTTATACCAAAATTTTCATCTCAAATGATGTGTCAACTTATGGACATTACCATATCATTCAATGCATTACCATTTTATCTATGAGTAAACGATTTTTTCCCACCCAAGGCTTGCCTTAATGACATTTTCCCACCCAAAAAGTTTCAAAATACCATTTTTCCACCCAAAGTTTATATTCTGTTAATACCTAAACTACTTTTCATTTTTTTAGTCAGTATTCAACAAGTTACCAGGAGTCAGGGTAAAAGGAGTTTTGTAGAATAAGGGTCGGTGGATTAAATGGTAGTGACTGGTTGAATATTTGTCACTAGAATCAGTTGAAAATCACCTAAGAACAAGAACTCATAGTTTTGCGATGGCCACAATTGATGAGAATTCAGGTATTAGAATGAGATACGTTTTGTAGAAAGGATACTTAAGGTTCAAATGGTGGTGACGAGGAGAATTTTCGTCATCGGAATCGGCTTTGAGTAGTAACGAAATATTAAATTTGGGTGAAAAAGTGGTATTTTGTAACTTTTTTTGTGGGAAAGGTCATTAAAGCAAACCTTGGGTGGGAAAAAGTCGTTTACTCTTTTATCTATATTTCAATATCACATGGAATGATACATCACTTAGGATATGAAATTTATAATAAATTTTGGAAAAAGTAGTATTATACTATTATTGCTTTGTAAATATAGGATTACCCAATTTTAAAAGGCCAATTGACATTTAATACATAAGACACACGTTCTTACAGAAATTTCTTAAAAATCTTTTTTTTTATCCACGTATATATTTTTTAAAATCTTGTTTCATTGAGCTCAAATTCTTTGATTGTCAATTAATTAACAATTGATATCTCTTGATGCGAAAATCCGCACCAACAAGAGATACCCAAAATGTTCATACAAAAACTTGCACCAACTAGCGATACCCAGTCGACTACAATGGGATTGGGTAAGATGGGTGTGTGGTTACAAACAATAAGCTAGGATTATAAATAATTAGCAAATGATCAAGTATAAACGAAAAGTTATGGAACATAAAGAGAGTTTTAAAGTGGTTCGACGGTGTAAAACCAGGCTTACGTCCACTATTTATGGTATTTCTATGTGTGTTTACATAGATTACAAAGAATAAATTTCTCTACCTAGTGGGGCTTATATGAATGAGAAAAATGAGAGAGAGTTCGAAGAGTCCCCTTGTTTGGATAAGAAAATCAGTTTATATAGGTTGCCAAATTAACAAACGTGTAAGTGAAGTTTAACTTATTATCAATCTTTAACTTGTTGATTAGATTAGTTCAAGGTAGGTCAACCCATGGCATAAATCTGACCTTGAACAAAAGCAAATTCATGGGACTTGCAAGGTGAATCCATGCTTATCAAATGTCTCCCACGACATTAGCCCTTAGTTTTTGGAGTGCAAGTTCAGACTTCAAAAACTAAAAACTAATGTCTCCTACTTGGGATGGTCATTGCAATGTAGACTTTGATCATGAACTATTATGTTTTGATGGAAACTGAAATGACCATCTTATGTTGTGCAAGCTGCGAGATGAGTAGCAAGAGCTAAGCTGCTAACTTGAAAAGTGAGCTGAAAGATGAATTGAGCTGCGGGATGGTCTTCGATCCGAGATGCCGAGCATCGAGTTGATTAGCGAGCTAGTCTTCTAGTCGAGCTGCTGATCTCGGACTGAAGAGCTCGAGCTGTGACGTGACTCGCTTTCTCAAACTGAAAAGTTTGATTTATAAGGAGGTTGTGGATGCTAGCTTTTATTGAACTGATGTTTTTCTACCTTGCAGTACGCGACATGCCATCTTCTGGACAACGTTCACAGACGTTGTAGTACGCGAAGTGCCACCTTCTGGACAACGTTCTTCTAGTTATGGGTTGGGGGCCCGATCTGAGAACTTGGAGATGAGAGCGCAATCTGAGAACGGATATAGAACATTTATCATATGAATTAATGATAATCAGCAAATAGTGAAATATATGTGAAAATAATGAGGATTAGTAGCGGTAAAATAAATGAAAACAAAAGTGAAAAAGATAGACTTGGACGAGTTTGGATCAGATGGTGAGGTTTCCACTAGGAATTGGGGGTTGTACCATGATAGAATGGATATTTGTTGGAAAACTAGAGAGAACTTGGCGAGAGCCCTTCTTTTAGTGTCAAAATATTGATACGAAAATTCACACCAATTAGAGATACCTGATCGACCACAATGAGATTGGATAAGATAAGTACGTGATTATAGATAATCAGCTAGGATTATAAATAATTAGTAAATGAACAAGTATAAATGAAAAGTTATGGAGACGACATGTTAACTATTTTAATACTTATATAGATAAGAGTATGTTATATTGATATGTTTAATTTCTTGTTTGTCTTTCAACTTGTTGAGTAATTAACTTAAGGAAGGCCGACACATGCTTATCGAATTTCCCCAAAAAGACAAAAAAAGCGACTTAATAAAATTATTTAATTTTATGAATTGCAATCCTTAATAATAATCCCAGAAGGTGGATACGAAAACCTAAACCAGTGAAGTAAAAAAAGAACAGTAAATATAGAAATCAAGTGAAGAGGGCGAGGCAAAGCGTATAAGAGAAGCCATTCAAATTATAATCAAAGATTCAAATAGGGGATTCCCTTAACCCACAGCCAAACCTATATATATATATATATTACCAGCGCGAGCCAACAGCCAAGAAACGCACAGTTTTAGTAAGAAGACTCACAATGGCGAACCCGCCAAAGCCCTGGAAGGTGGAGTACGCAAAATCAGCGCGGTCCTCTTGCAGAACTTGCAAGAGCAACATTGACAAGGAAGTTTTTAGGCTTGGCAAAATGGTCCAGTCCTCCCATTTCGACGGCTTCATGCCTGTATATTCTTCTTTTCCCTATTTTGCCCTTCTTTTCGCATTTCCTTGCATTTTGTGTTTCTTTGCTTTTACTGATTTTTGTGACTAGTTTTGCATTATTGCAATGTTCGGTGTTAGGTATTTTGTTTGGTTTATTAATTTATAGTAACCAGTAAGTTGTTTTTGTTGGTTGTTGAATGAAGAATTTTTGTATATTTCTCTGAAGGAAGTTGGCCCTAGTATGAAGTAAAAGTCAGTTTTTTTTTTTTTTAATATATTTCTTTTTTGGTTTTTATGCGGAAAAAAAAATGTCTGCGTGCTGAAGTTATTTATCTAATTTAAATTAAGTTAATATATGTTAAATGGGATTTTCTGTTGGCATTGTGCACGAACTCTTTTTTCTTTGTTCTTGTATTACTTTATTCTTTTGTTTGTGGAGTATGATGTATGTTTTGATCTTCCTGACTTGCAGATGTGGAACCATGCCAATTGTGTATTGAAGAAAGCAAATCAGATAAAATCGTAAGTATCCATTACTACTATAATTTCCAATATATAATCCCAAGAGATGCCTCGAATAACTTTTGTTTCTTCTTTGTGCTTTTAGCCTAGATGATGTTGAAGGGTTAGAATCACTTCGATGGGAAGACCAGGAAAATATTAGAAAATATGTGGAGGGTGGTGGACCTTCAAATAAGACTGCTGACACTACTATCGAGTATGGTATTGAAGTTTCACAAACCTCTCGTGCTACTTGCAAGGACTGCAACCAAAAAATTATGAAAGGAGAGGTGGTTTTTTTTTTTTTTTTTTTTGTTAAATGATAATTCATCTATCCCATTTTAAGGAAATTATTATTCTGTAGATGGATTGGCGTCCATATCTTGGATCTTGCAATTTGATAACAATTATATAACCTTAGCTATATCTTGCAGAAGTTGATTGTGGAATCAAAGTGTTTTCTAGTTGCTGTACTGGCATTAGCATATGGCAATTTATAATATCAACAATTAGAATGGATAATTGGTGTAGTTTGTTTATATCACGTTAATGTATGAGTAATGCAAAAATTACTTGAAGATTTCTTTTATTGTGTTGCTAGGTTCGTGTATCTTCCAAGCCCAATGGTCAAGGAGCTAAAGGTCTAGCATGGCATCATGCCAATTGTTTATTGAAAGTGTCTCCATCTATCCAAGTGGAAAAACTGTCTGGATGGGAAAGCCTATCAATTTCTGATCAGGCAGCTGTTTGTGCCCTGGTTAAGAAGGTTCCATCTACTGCTAAGAGTGGTATGAAGTTCATATGTTTTTATTACTTGTTTGATGATGTTGTAGTGCCGCCTGATATATTGTTTTACTGGTTTTTGTCGCTTTGTCTTTGTACTTGTTGGTTCAGGCACAAAAGCTGAGGAACAACAGGATAAATATATGACCCAACAATCAACATCAAAAGCTGGTACCAAACGTAAAAATGTTGGTGTTGATCAGAGGTCAAAGGTTGTTAAGGCTGAAGGAGATGTGTCAATAGGCAAGGCTGCATCCATGAAGAATTCTAATAACAGGCTGGATGAACACACGTCTGATTTGGAAAGTAAGCTGGAAGCCCAGAGTAAAGAACTGTGGGCTCTAAAAGATGTTCTTAAAAAACAGGTGACTACAAAGGAGCTAAAGGACATGCTTGACATCAATGATCAAGAATCCACAGGATCTGAACTTGATTTGCGCGACCGTTGGTAAATTCTCGGTGCTGCATTTTATTGGCATATAATTTCAGAAGTCCTTTTGTTGGATTTCCATTTTAGTTTATCATCTGTTATGAGCTTTCTTGTCAATGTTTCATTAATGTTTATGATCATGTGGATTTTTCTACGTTTGCTAAAACTGTAGTGAGTATTAGGCACTATTACATACACACATACGCCTCTTGATTTTACACAAATTATGACACAAGCCGCTCTGTTTGATTTTAGCCCTATATGTACTATGATATTATCTATGAATGGAAAATTGATTGGCTAACCATTCATTAGTTGTTATACATCACTACAACACCAGCATTGATATCTAAAACTTAAAATTTGAAAGTTGACAAAGGTTGTATTATTATGATTCTTGTTTAGTGCTGATGGGATGATGTTTGGAGCACTTGGTCACTGCCCGCTTTGTTCAAGTTCTCTTCGTTATTCTGGAGGCATGTATCGGTGCCATGGCTACCAGTCTGCATGGAGCAAGTGTTCTTATTCTACTCATGAACCAGAACGTCTTAAAGGGAAGTGGAAAGTACCAGAAGGGACAGATAATGAATATCTTAGCAAGGTATTCAACTTAGATTTATGTGAGATATTAATCTAAGCAAACTTTGACTTCAGTTTTACCATGTTGGTTGCAGTGGTTTAAAACACAAAAGAGTAAAAAACCTGTCCGAGTCCTACCTCCTCTGACATCAAACAATCCTTCTGCTAGCCAAGCCACTAACGCCACATCTCAGCCTTTAAAGGGTGAAACATTGGGGGATCTTAAAGTTTCAATTTCGAGATTACCTAAGGAATCCAAGGTCTGGTCTTTTTATCCTTTGTTATATGTCAATGATTAAATTGTAGTTGAAATTATATGATTACTACATTTTCAGAATATCACATGGTAAATTTTATGGTTTGAGTTCAATTCATGGAGGGGTTACTCTGCAGGAAGAATGGAAGAGGAAAATTGAGGAAGCTGGTGGACAGGTTCATGCAAAAATCAAGAAAGGTTTGTTCCTCTTACCTTGGATTTTGAATCCAACTTGTTCCTCTTCATATATACTTTATTGCTATAGATATAGACACGTTGTCAGTTGTTACTTAAAAAGGCATATTGCAGATACTAATTGCTTAATTGTGGGTGGAGAGCTGGAGGATCAAGATGCTGAGAGGAGGAAGGCAAGGTAAAACTGCTTTTTTTAGTTCTTGCTATAGTATATTTCTTATTTCGTTTATTTAAGTCTTCCCGGGAATGATTTCGCTGGCAGGAGGATGAAAATACCAATTGTTAGGGAGGATTACTTGGTTGAATGTTTTAAAAAACAAAAGAGGCTTCCATTTGATCTTTACAAAGTTGAAGCCATTGGTGAGAGTTCTAGCATGGTCACAATCAAAGTAAAAGGTCGAAGTGCTGTGCATGAAGCTTCAGGTCTGCAGGATACGGGTCACATTCTTGAGGATGGGAAAAGTGTCTATAACACAACTTTGAACATGTCTGATTTATCAACTGGTGTTAACAGGTGGGCCAATTTTATCCCATCTTTCTTCTTGGTTTTATAGGATTTTTGTTTTGAATATTTTACTTGAAATTATGTCACATAAAAATTTCAGTTATAAACTGCGACAACTTCTACTTTTCAGAACTAAGCTCCAAGATCTGAATAATGTTTTTTCCTATATATCTTTATCTTGTCTTTGGCTTAAGGCATATATTTAATGCCAGAGTGCACTGGATTTGTGCTGCTTTGCCTTTGTAAATTCCTATATTGCTGTCTTTTTCCTCCAAGTTTCCTTTTGAATGAATACTGACTTGTATCTGATTGTTATGTCAAGTTACTATATCCTGCAAATTATCCAAGATGATAGAGGGTCAGACTGTTATGTGTTTCGTAAATGGGGTCGAGTTGGAAATGAGAAGATTGGTGGGAGCAAACTGGAAGAGTTTTCAAAATCAGATGCAATCGGTGAATTCAAACGTTTGTTTCTTGAGAAGACTGGGAATCCCTGGGAAGCGTGGGAACAAAAACAATACTTCGAGAAGAAACCCGGCAGATTCTTCCCATTGGATATTGTATTGCATAACTCTTTCTCTCTCTCTCTCTATAACCACCCCCCTCCTTTTCCTCTTCACACACACAAAAGAAAAAGCACATCCCCAGATGTGACTGCTCCTTGTTTAGGTAATAGTTGCTAGTTTCTTATTTTCATTATGAATTTCTTATATTTGCAGGATTATGGAGTTAACAAACAGGTGTCAAAGAAGAAACATACTGATGCTGAAAGCAAACTTGCACCTCCTCTAGTAGAGTTAATGAAGATGCTCTTTAATGTCGAAACATATAGGTCAAAAAATTTTGTTTGACATATGGTTTTTTATTTAGGATTCTTTTATATAATTTATATTTCTCAAAGAGCAAATTTGGAGTTTTGCAGAGCTGCTATGATGGAGTTTGAGATTAACATGTCCGAAATGCCACTGGGGAAACTGAGTAAAAATAATATCCAAAAGGGTATTTACCTGTAAAAAATTCATTTATTTAAGTTTTTCAAATTAATTCTTATTGCATTAACTAAATAGAATTTGGTGGCCTGTTTACTGATGCCTTGTATGTTTTCTCTTTTTCCAGGTTTTGAGGCATTAACTGAGATTCAAAATTTATTAAGTAACAATGCATTTGATTCTTCTGTTAAAGAGAGCCTGATAGTTGATGCCAGCAATAGATTCTTTACTGTGATCCCTTCTATTCATCCACATGTTATACGGGATGAAGATGATTTTAAGTCAAAGGTACTGATTTGCTACTCTTGGATACTTTTTTGATATATTTGCTATGCGGTGATAGCAGTTGCAGAAAGAAGGCTCTTAAGAGAAAATTGGGTTGTAAGCCAATTAGAACTGATTGAATTACATATTGCCTAAATTACTGTTTTACGAAGAAATTTCTTTAGGATCTGAAAATTTATCAATTTCTTCATCCGTCATAAACAATTTCTGCACGGTGCGCATTCTAGAAAGTTGGGTTGTAAGCATTGTCTAAACCTCTTTTCTCTGGAAGTTCTATAAATGACTTTTACAAAGAAATTTCTTTAGAATCTGAAAACTTATCAACCTCTTCATCTTTCATAAGCATTTCCTGCTAAGGGGATTGATACTGATTTCTTTCTAACTGATATGAAAATTACTGAAGTTGAATCGTTTTTGGTTGCTTTTTCAAGGATGCCTTTGGGAATTTGCCTCATATTATCCAAGTTGTATGGTTTTTGTTTTGGTTTCCAGTTTTTACGACTTTGCTAGTCAATAGAACTTCTTTTAACTGGCTGCTGCGTCCGTTTGTCATGTGATTGTAGCATTATTATTCTAAAGATTGACAACTCAACTATATGTACTTTGTGATTTTTTGAGCTCCCAAATTAAGCATTGTATTGGAGAAGCTCAAGAGTTGCTTGTTTTTAACAACAAAGGAGACATTCATTAAGTCATATTCTAGAAACAATAAAAGGTTGGTGCACGAAGTGAGATCTTTATATTGCCCAAGAATATACTCGAGGGCACAAAATAAAGTCTGAAAGTAATAGCCGTGCCTTCTGGTTCTTATTTGAGTCTTTGTAGCGACAAATAGGAACTTGTTAGAGATTAATTTTGCTGTTCTATGACACACTGTGTGCAGAGGTCAGGATTTTGGAATAAAATGTACTTGGATACTTTTTCTGTCAAACTATGGGATTTATATTAGACTGTAACTGAACTATGCAGATCTCTATTTCTTCTGCCTCATGCAGTTATTTCTTTGACCAACAATATTTTGTCTGTGCTTCTATGGTAGGTGAAAATGCTGGAAGCTCTTCAGGACATTGAAATAGCTTCAAGATTAGTAGGTTTTGATGATGATAGTGATGACTCCCTTGATGAGAAATATCAGAAGCTCTGTTGTGATATTGCTCCTCTTCCTCATAATAGTGAAGATTATCAGTTGATTGAGAAATATCTTCTTACAACTCATGCTCCTACACATACGGTGGGTTTAGTCTTAGATTATCTTAAACCCTGAGAACTAACTTTGCTGGTGATGACTTTTTGTCGGTTGGTTTACATATATATGATTTTCCATGAATGACATTCTGGCCCTCTATGATATCCTCAGGATTGGTCTCTTGAACTCGAAGAAGTTTTTTCACTTGAAAGGGAAGGAGAATTTGATAAGTTTTCTCCTTATCGGAAAAAGCTTAACAACAGAATGCTCCTCTGGCATGGTAAGTTGCAATTAATTTACAGAAAATTAAAGAGAAAACACTTCTGCAGTTAAGTGTGATGTGTTATATTCTACTCCATCTGCTGTAAAAATTTTCCACTCTGCAGGTTCTCGGCTGACTAATTTTGTGGGAATACTTAGCCAAGGACTGAGAATAGCGCCTCCTGAAGCACCAGCAACTGGCTATATGGTTCTCTCACTCTCCCACTGTTTGTGTGTGTGTGTGTTCATGTGCACGTGTATGTGTGTGTGTGTTTGTGTTCAGGTGTATCTGCACATCTGAATCTGGTATATCTACTTACTATATTGCAAGACTAACTTTTTAATAATCTTTCAAAATAGTTTGGCAAGGGGATATACTTTGCTGACCTGGTCAGTAAAAGCGCTCAGTATTGCTACACTGATAAGAAAAATCCTGTGGGCCTAATGCTTCTTAGTGAAGTAGCTTTGGGAGACGTCTACACGCTCAAAAAGGCAGAAGTGAGTTCACATTCCATTCTGCATGTGTATCCTAATTCTTGGTGTTTCCCTGCATTGTTATGTGGAGTCTTTTGGGTTTTTTTTCATTGTGTCACATTTGTCAATTGAGATTTAGGAGTTTTAGTGCTCACACTCTTACTGGTTTCGTGTTATATCTGCATGGGCATTTCCAAATGGTCTGTTAATTTAGCTTGTGCTTGCAACATTGTTTGTGCACTCATTTATTGTGTTCCTATAACAATTATAACTTATGTATGCTACTATATCTTTTTGTGTGTTATTCTGTATTATAATGGACACGTTTTATTTAATCAGAAGTTTGGCCCAGTATGATGTGGTATGCGGGAAAAATAATTTCACAATGCATATATTTCCATACCAGTTCTTAATAGTAATTTCTTTCTGCTCTGTGATTCAGTATATGGATAAACCTCCTGAAGGAAAGCACTCTACCAAAGGACTAGGGAAGAAAGTACCACAGGAATCGGAATATGTGAAGTGGAGAGATGGTGTCACTGTTCCTTGTGGCAAACCAGTGCCATCAAGAGTCAACGCCTCTGAGCTTATGTACAATGAGTACATTGTTTATAAAACAGCTCAAGTAAGTTCAAGTTTCTCTTCTCATTTTATTTCTTATTACTTTAGTATGGTAAAATTTTACTATTTAGTCTTTTGATTTGTCTATTATTAAATATAATTAAATAGTTATGTATAAGTGGTACTAACAGTAAAATATGGAAGGATATTTTTTTTCTGCTGCAGTGTGCATTAGCAGATATTCTTACTGTGCATCGTCCAAGTTGTTTTTAGGTTGTTACCCAGTCACATAAACAATTTTCAAAAGTGACCAACAGTTTATTTATTTATTTTTCTTTGCTTATATATTTGACAGGTTAAGATGCAGTTCTTATTGAAGGTGAGGTTCCAGCACAAAAGATAAGAACAGTAAATGATGTTTAACTACCTTTTGGGAAAGGGTTATTATGACTGTAAGTTTTCAAGGATTTAATGTGTATTGATGCTGTATGTGTGATGAGATCTCAGTTTGGGGTTGGCTTAGGGATATTTCCAACCTCTACTTTTGACTATTATGTAAATAGTGTTGCAATGGAGAAAATGTTCTTTTTGGTGAATGCCCTCTTCTTCAATCAGTTGGCTTACTTCTGCTCCTCTAATTTGAAGGTCCTTAACCATGTTAATATAGTTTTACTCAAATACTCTGTTAGAATTTATTTCCTTCTTACAGCTGCCCATAGTGATCATTTAAGTAATCAGTTGGCTAACCAAGTTTGCTATTGCTCCAACAGTGTGGATCAAAACATTGGGGCGAGGGATTAACCTTTATTTGTTTGAATTTCGTAATGATAAGAAGAAATAGTAATATACTGGAATATATATTTTCATAAAATTAATTTTCTTCACCATAGCCTATACAGTGAAGTAAAAATTGCTAAATAAAACAAATGAGAGAAAAACAACAATTTGTTAATTAACATATTAGGATAAGTTGGCAGCATATTCAATTTAGGGCATGATCAAATGTACTCCATGTTAGGAATAAGCTTGCTCTTACAATTAAATCAAATTCAAAATAGGAGTGGAGGGCTGGTGTTATTATCAACCTAGTACTTGCAGTTGCAGATATGAATACATGTGGTACATTAGATAAAAACTAGTGCATTTAAATATGTGAGTACCAATCAGACATGTTTTATTCAAACTTCAACTTTGGAGACATAATTCACCATCATAAAATGAATGCACCCCAAAAGTTTGCCAGTGAGATAATGATGCCGGTGTGGTGGATAAAAACTTTAATTCGATGTAGAAAAATCTTTTGGGCAGTTTGCATGTGTGCCATGTGCATGGATGATGGTGTATATTGACTTGAAAATGAATGGAGGTTATGTACTCATGGAAACTTCAAGGTTGGAGTTTTTGGTGTGATGGCAGAGAAGAAGAAGTAGCATATGAGTATGACATGGGAATTTGCCTTTTGGTGCAGAAACAGCCATTTTCTTTTGTTAAAGATGACGATCCCCACTCATGTTGTTTATTACCCTACCCTTTCGCCTTTTTTACATGATGAAATCAAATGCATTACACTTGAAGCTTCTTTTTGAAGAGACGTGGCTTCTCTGTTTCTTCTTAGCTTCAACATCTTTCACGTGTGCTGATGCAAACATCATAATTAATGCTTCTAATTCTCTTCTTTGAGTTGCATTTTCTCTGTTATCAACTCAACTTTATCATTCTTCTATTAAAGAGTGAGTTTAGTATAGGCTAAGTTCAAGGTTCTAAGGTGACAAAGATTCCGACCACATACATAATTATAATAAGTGAAGATTTTTATAGCTAATCCCTGAAAAGCATTCATGCATAATCTAACCCTAAACTCCAAACAGCAGAAGTCTGTGTTTTGATTTGATTTTAGTAGGCGGGGGTGGGGTTTGAGAGAAATCAATGTTGGCCTAACTTGATAATAGCCTTTTGCCATTACTACACTTGAGTTGCTTGTGTTTCTTTTGTCTCATCTGAAAAATGGAACCAATCCACACGAGGGCAACACAATTCAATACACCAACTTTACTGGTATTCAAGAAAAGACCCGTCCCTTTAGGCAGAGTTAGAACCACCACTTGTCTATTTCAATATCATCATCATCATCGAGTGGCCCAGATCCCAAGCTTGCTATAAGACACCAAAACCCAAAAGTAGCTAAGTTTAGTATCTCCTTTGCTTCATTAGGCTTCTAATCTCTAAAGTAACGGACATGGTGTCAGTGTAATGACTAATGACAGATTAATTAATATAATTATTCCATTGATGAAAATTAGTTATTTCACTTGCCACTAAATCAATCTTTGAACATCGCTTTACATGTTGAAAAACAAACACGCTTCTTCAATCTTAAAATTTGTTCCAAGTTGTAGCTGGTTAGCATTATTCTTTTTATTACTAAAATAATTTAAACGTGTTTCTACATCAACAGATTAATTAAACGGATAATAATAATAATAATAATAATAATAAGCTGCTGAAGCTGATATATAATTATACTTGTCGGCAGGCTTTCACCGGCAGGTGGCAGTGAAGAAGAAGAAGAAACTAATACAATAGCACCCATAAAGCGACAAACAGCAGCAGTTCCCAGGTGCGGCGTTCGGCGGAAAAAGATTAACATATCAAAACCCCAAAATCAAACTTAGACTATAAAAAATTAAAATAAAACCAAGTTAGAAATAATAAAACCATATTATAAACCATAAAAATTGGTCTAACACATTAAAATAAACAACTCATATTTGCATAAACCATTAATACATGCTCCCTTAAAAGCCTACAAATAGGCCCTCAATGTCCCCCATTCACACTCCTTATAAGAAGAACCCAACTCTCAAAAGTCCCACTCTCCCCTACCCACCCTTACCTTAAAGTCTTTGATTTATTTGCACCATTTCCTAGTGTGCTCGTGTGCCCTTAAATTCTTTTCCATTTTTAAGATTCTCTTCTTCTTCTTCTATTCTAGTTTTGTGTTAATTACCATGGCATCATCTGGGAATGGCAGTGGCTCTCCTTGCGGGGCATGCAAGTTTCTCAGGCGAAAATGTGCATCAGATTGTATTTTTGCGCCTTATTTTTGCTCAGAACAAGGCCCTGCAAGGTTTGCTGCTATTCATAAAGTTTTTGGTGCCAGTAATGTGTCTAAATTGTTGTTGCATATTCCTGTGGCTGATCGTTGTGAGGCCGTTGTTACAATTGCCTATGAAGCTCAAGCTCGGATCAGAGATCCTGTTTATGGTTGTGTTGCACACATCTTCGCCTTGCAACAACAGGTAATCACTAAAATTTTCAACCAAATCTTGCTATATCTCTAGAAGTAGTATGATATATATGTTATCAGTAATCTTTTTCAGCTGTGACTTCTTCTGTATGTTATTTGTATTGTTTCAAGCAGTCCCCTCTTGAACTTTCTTTTATCCATTTTTTGACAAATTAAGTTCTCTACTTCTGTTGACGTTAGCTTCTTGTTAGTGAACCTAGCTTTAAAATTTTACAGAAGTTTTTGCTTTAGAAAAATGGAGTAAATTCTAAAATTTCCATGAACTGTGTTTAATGCTTTTATAGGTGGCAATGTTGCAAGCTCAATTGACGCAAGTGAAGGCTCAACTAGCTCAGAATATAATGGATCCAAGGAATATAGAGAATCAATATTGGCCGGGAAACACAGGTGGGTTGTCATCGTTTCCAACTAATTATCCAACTTACATGAATTCAATATCGCCACAAAGCTCATTCGAATCAGCAGATCACAACAACGATGGGATGAATATGCAAGAAATAGAGAGCTGTAGAGAGGAATTCTCATTTCAAGCTTGTCCAAACAAGAAGAGACCATGTAATAGTACTGAGTTGGGTGAGCTTCAAGCACTTGCCCTTAGAATGATGAGAAATTGATTTCAATCATGTTTCTTTATGAAAACTGATCATCATGATCCATGCCCAAATTATGTACATACTCAGACTATCCAAAACTTTAGTATAATTTGATAAAGCCTAATAATGGCATTTCCTTTTTTTTTTTTTTTTTTTTTTTATTAATTCTTTTCTTTCCAAATTAATTAAACTTGGAAATGAGCTACCTGTCTCTCTCTGCTACTTTAAATAATTACTAGCTAGGGTAGTTAACTTTCTTGAAGTAGATAATTTTGTATATACTGGGTTACAATTATTTACTATGGAAATAATTAATCTGGGTAGGGTTGTTAGCTTACTATTTGAAGATAAATTCTTATAGAATTTACTGAAGAACAATAATAGAGGCACCCCATAAACATTTTAAAATAAAAAGCTTTGGAATTTGAATTTTTTTTTTTTTTTTGAAATATATTCTTTACCTATCAATAGTTCAATGATAACTCAAACTCAAATACATATAAAATTGAACCCTCTTGTGTCTTTTCCTACGTGGGGGATAATATTATTATATAATTAATCAAACTAATAAGAGATGATCATATGGGAATCCCCAGGTCAAGTTTTCCTTTAATTAATTAAGAATCCTACTATATATCCATAATCTCTTGATTAAACCATACATTAACATGATTTAATTAAGCTTTGCCCTTAAGTTGCTTCTTAGCTTCCAACAAAGTCTAGATCCAAATGCATGAAAGGGGGCACTTGGGATAAGGATAAGACTGTGAGATTGGTAATTAAGCATTAATTTTGATGGGTTCGATGGTGTGCTATCATTGAAATTAAAGGCAAACGCATCGATATATGTTTGAGGTGAGTATTTTAGCTAGGGTTTACATATAGGGACTAATAAGTAGGTTCACCTAACATCAATAGTCTTGCTAATTTTAATAACAATGCCCTAATAAAATTGTACTCATTTATATAGACAAAGTGTCCCCTTGATTGAATGCAATGGGCTACATCATGAGTTAGTAGCTAGCTTTCGCAACTTTATTAAACAAATAATTAATTAACCCAATTATAATTTTGTTTGGTTCTCCAAATCCTATAGTTAATGGTACGCTTATAGTATATGTTATGAAAATAATATTTTCCATCTAAATTGGGTATATTTAATTATTTAGAAGCATCTAACAAATAGAATAACCTCCTATGTATATATATTTTTGAAAACCTAGCTAATGTTAATATTTTATAATTCAAACTAATCCTTGTAGATCACACATATGATTGATTTGAGTTGGCACCAGTGACCATGACTAAAGATTGGATTCAGATTTTAGATGGAAAAAAGTTTTAACATATGCTATCTCATCACTTAAGAAATCGATGATATTCTTACCAATTTATTCTTGTTTTTATCTGTATATGAAATTCAATTCATATAAATAATATTTGATACAGTATATAGTGAATTGAGATTGGATTAATATTGAATTGCAAAGTAAGTTGTTGGAGCCCAAGACTGTGGCATATAAAGTTAGTCAAGCGGCAGTAACCCACTAAATTATAGTATATAGAAAGTAATAATATAATTAAAAATGTGGTATATTCCTCCATTAATTGAACTTGGAAAGTAAATTATTCCACACAAACATTAAATAAATAGAAATAAAATGCGTGATGACTGAGTTCAATACAAAAAGCTGTCAACAAAAAAAAGGAAGGACAAGAAAGAAGTCTACTTTATCACAAAGACTTACAGAGCACCCGCATGTTATTAATAATGTCTGTCGGAATTTTCAAAAATTTTAATTTACATAATATATATATATATAATTGTAATTAGTGATAATGAGATTGCAATTGGTGTTAATTAATTAAAACATAAATTAAATGAATGGAATTAAAGAAGAAGAAGAAAACAAAACTGAAAAGAAGAAACGGTTGGACTGACCGAGGGTTTTGAATATTCTGATAAAGAAAGTTTGACCATTGACTTCACACATACATCTCCATCAAAGCCGTTCGATCGTGGGACCATTCATGTATCCGAGACAAGAAACGATTTGTCTTTACAAGTAAGTAACTGTCCTTCAATAAAATTAATTATAAGTTTGGTCCGTGCGGGTGCGGCCTCAGCCTTGGCCTTGTTTGTTTATTAAACTAGTGTAAAATGAGGTGTGACCATTGAAACTTTTGGCTCTCTCTGAAACCTAAAAAATAAATAAAATGAAAGATCCTTCATCCTGGTATAATGTATGTTGCAAAGTTACCAAGAGTTTGGATCTTTTGACTGGAAAATTTAAACCCAATTAATTCAGATCACTCAGTTTAAATCTGGGTTAATTGCTTTGTGTTACATGGTAAATATTATATTACTCATTGGGCCGGACTAGTTGGGTTGGGTTGGGTTTAGTATAAGAATAATGATTAATTAACTTTTACCTTGTAAAATGTTATGAGAAAAGAGTTTGGAACATGACAACCATAGAACTCTGTTTTTTTCAGGGTACATGTCCTGATAAAGTAGTTTTTTTTTTATTTTTTAATATATAATTGAATTAATTAAGTAGGCACTGAACGGAGTAATCTTTAGAAGATATATTTGGGAATCATGGTCCATCCTCAAACAGCTGTTCATACAGCAAACAATAACACATTCTTTTCCTTATCATGTAAAGTTTCATAAAACTACTAGCTTTTTATTATAGTAATTAATGAAATACAATTCAAGACATGGGACTGCTGGCATTTGAATTACTACAGAGCAAAGGGTATGGTCAAACAGTCAAATAATCATTTTGGTATAGAAATTATTGGTGTGGAAGTTTTTAAGCAAGACTTTTCCATTTTGAATGTCGATTTTGAAGCAGTAGTGGGTCTTAAATGTCATCCAATCACAAGGAATATATATATATATATTTGCAAATTAAAGTATGCTCCAATAAATCTAATTAATTAATATATTATCTGTCTACATATGGAGTGTTCAAATCGAAAAAAATGAAAAGGGTTTCTTCCATATTCTTTTATGGAGAATTTTCAATCCAAAAAGCAATTACACCACCAACTCATCATACACATATATGTATGGAATTCTTTAAGATTTTATTTTTAAAACTTGAAAAGATAAATAAGATATTGCAAATTTTGTCCAAATGTTTCATATTGCATAGACATAAAATATGCACTGTGTTGCACTACACAGATGCTTCACAAAAGTCTTCCATTTTGCAGGACGACAAATTTCATCAACATTAACCCTTCGTATATCTTTAAGACTGGAAAGAAGTGAAGCATTATATATATAGCTAGGCAATTTAATTCATGTAAATTTCTGAAGAACTTCGAAATTTACCAAAAAGGATTCCCAAACTTACAAACAGATAAATTTAATCACCAAGAAAAACATAATCATAGAGATGCCCACGATTCTAGTGCCACTGTTTTCAATACCAGTAAAAAATAATAATAATACAAGTTTCTTTTGTGGCTAAAGCGAGATATATACAGCCTATCAACGAATAAGTTACAACAAATTACATAATATACATATTTATATATGTTGTGAAGAAAGATTCAAGAACAATTGCATGCAGTGGTGTCAATAATATTGATAGTACCTCAGCCAAATCACCTTGCACTGAAGATCACTCTACCATGAAAGATGCAGGTAAACAGCTGAAAGAAGCAGTATCTTAATTCACAATCAAAGGTGTCCTAATTAGGCTAATAATCAATCACACACATTTAACAAAGTTATTATCACTAATCACATATGTTGAGCTCAAATATATTAAACTATGGTGAAGAGAGAGATTTTGATTGTAAAAATATAAGGTATGAACTAGAATGGGATTTTTTTTGTTGGACAGTGTGCTTTCAGACTTCGGTAACAATAAACAAGAAGCAATCAACAGACCTTGGAAACAGAAGCAGTACTGTAAAAAATTATAAACAGCCAAACTCGTGGAAGAAGAAGCCACAATACATTGGGGTTTCCCCCGTGTGAACTAGCTAATTGTTATTAAAGAAACCTCTTCTGTCTTCTAGGGATCTCTCTCACACTCACAATTATATATATTCATGAAGCTGATCGAGGTTGTACTAATCATATTTTTGGTCCATACATGAAAAGCAACTTGGAGATTGTACTTGATAAGATTAACTTGTTGATATCTAGATTCCACCCTTTGTAATCCATTGATCAGGTAGAGAATGATTTAATATGCGCAATGACCTTGACTATACAACCACAAGCAAAGCTGCAGAACAAAATATAAAGTCATGCATGCTACCAATTTAAAAATCTCATTATTCAAAGCAAAAGAGATCGAATTGCACCACTATATAATCTAGTTCAGAAATTCTCATGAACATATCATTATCTTCTCAGAGAAAAAGGGAGTTTTCAGATTACTTGATCAAGTTTATGAATAAAATGATAAAGTTATAAATTTATGGATCTTATGCTTTAATACTTGATGCCAATATTCACTTAGACCAAATGGGATGATTTTTCAAACCCAGCCAATAGGATTTTTGAAGGGAAATTAATAAGTATCAAAAGCAAACTAGGTAACTGTATTAATTAGGTCAACAAATTTAGGTACTCATGACTAGATCCATAAACAAATAAAATTAACTTGAATAAAACCAGAATTTTATCTAGTTTTGATAGAAAATTACACTATTATTCTACCAATATCCAAGGGTACTCTAGATTAAAGAAAACAAGAATAGGGTGGATTTTAGGGTTTCTGAATTATGAACATTTCTAGGGTTCCTAGCTTTTATTTATGGCAACAAAAGTGCATGTCTCAAAGTATGCAGCAGCAATATTTCAAAATTGACAAAGTGGTCTTCACCAATTATATGTTTCTGGCGCTGAAGCCCATCTCCTTAAGAATTCTGAATATAACCAAAGGCCGCAGGTTGAAGATCATCAGTGTCTTGGAAAGTCCATTGCCGGTTGTCTGTTTGCATGTCAAGTGTACTCATGGAATGAGAACCCTCTCCGAAGCTAGCAAATGAGACATCTTCTCCTGAAATGACTGAATTGTCATAATTTCCGAAAGAGTTTGGATTCATATTGAATCTATTTTCACAGTATGGATTTATTATGGAATGATTGTTGGGGTTCGGATTAAATTGCGTCTCCATGTTTGAATTTTCTTGGTGAAACCAACTGTGAATATCTTGTGGGTGAGAGGGAAGCTTTCCATAATATTTGTCATTAGGGTTTGCAGGAGCAGAGCCATTGAGAAAGCTTTGAGCTGCTTGTTCCTTCAGAGAAGCAAGTTGTGCCTGTAGATTCACAACCTACAAGATTTAAAATAAAAAAGGGATTTCAATAAATTTAAAGTTAATGAAGTAGGGTTTCAATCAACAATTAAAAATTACAAGATAAAAGGGAAATAAACCTGCTGTTGGAGAGCGAAAATATGCGAAACGCAGCCGTAAATGGGATCTTGAAGCCTAGCTTGAGCTTCATAAGAGATTGTGACTGCAGCTTCACAACGGTCATTGACAGGGAGATGAGCAAGCAGCTTTGAAACATTGCTTGCACCAAAAACCTTGTGGATGGCTGCAAAATGGGTAGCGCCTTGTTCATGGCAAAAATAAGGTGCAAAAACACAACCTCTCACACATTTTCTCCTCAAGAATTTGCAGGCTCCACAAGGAGAACCAGAACCTGTCATTTTGATATATATCTTTTTGGGATATTGGTGGGTTTTGCTCTCTCAGCGTTGTGCAATAGCATCATCGCCAAGTTTATAAACACCAGAGGAAGGGGGAGGTGGATCATATAATATTGAATTGTTAATTCCCTTAGGTCCCCTTAATGGGCTACAAATTTCATTGTTTATTTCTTTAAAAAACCCTCTTCCACCCCTTCATACTAAATTTGTATACACTCATATAAGATTCCATTTAGCATCCTTATACGACAAAAGAGCTAAGCATAAACCAAACCCATTTATGTTTCCTTGACGATTGGATCTATTTTTAACTCACTTTTTGAGAGTGTCAATTGGTTCTTACTGATCATAACTGCAGTTACATCTAATATAGTTAGTTCGTCTTACTATCCAAAACGTACAAGTTTAAACAAGTGAAACAGAGGCTGAAAAGTTTAAACTAACTATGCAAATCTCTCTCTTGAAGACATATGTTTTGTAAATGGATTTAATTATTTAACTGGGTTTAATTGAGATAAAGGTATAACACCACATTAAGATCCAGGATAATTAAGAGATAAAAAAGAGCCAAGATTTATAAAATTTTCTGTATACATTAATTCATGTTACTTATATGTTTTTTGATAATTGAAGATAAGAATTATTATACATTTCGCACCACTTGTTCCGGTCATTATTGAAAGAAATTTGGATTTTGGATTACTCCCAACTTCGGTTGGTGCAAAAAGAAGTGTTGATATTAATTTTGTTTCTTTCTTGGTTAATTTGACTTCTTTTTTAGGCTTATTAAGTGAACAAATATAAGACACATATATCTACGTACGAGAGAGACATATATAATTGTAGCGTGTGTGAATGAATATTAAGCAGCTGGATATGTGTCAGATGCAATTGAGCGTTGAAGAAACACATTCTAATCATCTAATTTGACCATTCTCCGCTTAGATCACTATACTTTACATCTTGATGTAACGTTAGCGATTATATATGACATACTTAAGAAGCTATAGCGAATATGGCTAGACAAGAAACGAATATCATGCATCCAATGTATCATCTTGTCTTCTTCACTTTTAGTTTTTTTTTTTTTTTGGAAAAAGCTTGAATTTCATATGTTAAACACTGTTCATTACGTTCCATTAAAACGGTTATATGCTCTTTATTTGTTTATTTATTTTTGTAGAAAACGTTATGTATGCTTCTGAAGACCCTCCTGGAGGTTAAAGTCCCTTTTTAATTAGTTATATGTATGATCATAAACAGCACTTGTAGTGAACGTAATGTGCTTGGGCTCTACAGTCGGCAGAAAATCCCGGCAAGCTCTTGTGTGGAGCTTAAATATATTCATGAATCAAAGAGCTATTATAAGTGATTGGCTAGGGATTAAAATAAAATTGTGGAAAGTTACACTTCTATATATACTATATAGGTTGTCTTTCGATTGTAACTGTCCTGTAAAGAACCAAAACTTGGCAAAAATCATTGATAGTACATTTGAACTTACGAATTGTCACGATTGGATCAATTGAAACTTTTTACGTTATAATGTGTCACTGCAGAATAGATTCGTGTTACTGTTACACAAATATTCGCGCTTCCGGGAAATCAATGAATAAAAGAGAATCCGATCGCAATAATTAAAACATGAGAAACCCATAACGACAGGTGATCTAACAGAACCCTTCAACATGCTACATGTGAAGAACACGTTTCTTCGAGCAGGTTGGAAAATCCCAACTTGTGCCTCTTTCATTAGTTAAATGATGTACCAAACAAGCAAAGGCTGCAGGTTCAGGTAGACCAGTTAGTTAAAAGTAGCTGACTGTGTCATGGCACTTCATCTCGTAATCTTACAACAAACAGTCAAATTCATTTAATTAACAACTCACACACTTCTTCATCAACCACCCATTACATAAATATATATACGAATTCAAAACTACGTTGACACAGACAAGATATATATAGTAATCAATTATTAACACAGCGAAGAAATCAGGTCGATCAAAATCAGTTGATGAAACAAGCTCAAACCCATTAATTTATGTCGTGTAGATCCAAAGCCAGTTAAAACTGATATGTCATTAATGGCCCCAGGCAAGAGTTTTAAACCAACTTAAGAGAAATGACTCGATGGAGTTATTATAATTAACGACACGAGTGCTATTATAAAATTGTGGAAAGTTCATATGTCACCTCATGATCAAGTTAATGAGACTCCCTTGAATGTTAATTAATTTTAAGAAATCAAAATGAATTGTAAATGTAAGATGACATGGTGGAGTTCTGTTATTGTGGATTTATCAAATATATTTTTATATATAATAAATTGATATATAGTACAATGTACAGATGTTGCGAGTGTATGGAAAAAAAAAAAAAGAAGAAGCATATATTCGAAAACTGAATGAAACAAAAGATAGTGACACTGGAATAGAACACTTGATAAAGAGAAGCACAATATATATAGAAGACAGAGGGAGGATTTTTTCTGAATAGTCTTAGAATTGTTTAAGGACAGCAGGTCACGGTTTGTCGAGCAATACAGTAGAATTAAGATTAATTAATTCTTCATTATAATGATTAATCACTTTCTTCTCACACATAGGCACCCAACATCTAGACCTCTCTCTAAATGGCACTTAGGACCCACATCCAACCATAATAATGACACCCCAACTTAACATCTCCCAATGCCCATTAAAAGAGAAGAAGAGTAAATTAATTAATTATAATTTATAAATTAATCTTCTGATTAATGCGGAAAGATGTTCAGGTTTGGTTGTAACTTTTTGATTATCTCTTCTATTTTATACAGCAGCTTATGATTTGTGGAAGCAGCTAATAATACTTAATAAATTTACGACACATTTGATTTGAAAATGGGATTGAACTATTGATGACGATTTGATGGGCTAGTAAATTAAGAAAGTGGGCATATAATGAAACAAAATTCTACTACTCATAGTCTAATATTTTAACCGTGGGGTGGCTAAAAGTAGGGCAAATTGCATTGATAATTAACATTAGCATATTAATTAATTAAAATGATGAATGATGATAAGGCTAATCTAATTGGAGAACACAGTTGGAGTTGGACGTATCAACAGGGATCTTTGCATGGCATCGACCTAATTGGCAGCCATTAATATTAAACCATTATCCCACCAAGAGAAATTGCTTTAGTTATCCTGTGTACTTGTTGGCCACTTGAGCTTTGATAAGGGAAGAGTGTTCTTGGGGACAAGAAGGCATGTTAATTAATTTAAGGAGACTATTAAATTAAATTAATACCAATCACACACCTTTAGACAATAATGTAGGAGGGGTTCAACTAATCTTTAAAAGGAGCACACCCATAAACTAATTTACATACATTTCGATTTCTCTCTCTGTCTTTTTTTTATTTTTTTATTTATTTAAAAATATATAAAACTCCAAGCAGCCCCTCCTTCTTATCATCGATGAGACTTAACAATAAGCCTTTTTGGTTTTCCAAGGGACTTTTACTTTAGTTTATTACATTTCTTTTCAGAACTAGATCTACCTGAATAATTCTTCTTCATCTTCATATATATAATTCAACATCATCCTCTCTCCTATCAGCAATATCCAAACCACACAGAAGTTGTCTAGATTTGAAATGAATCATAATCGATAGTTTACATCCTCATCAATTTATATAAAGTATCACAAAGATGAGCACTATCTTCTTTTTATTTTTTTATTTTATGGAGTTCCTAACAACCCTCTCTCTTATACATAGTCAAATCACTGAATTATAATTTGAATATTCGACGTTGGACAATAAAATTAAAGACTTGGTCATGTTTATACCTTAATTAACAGTATGATCCATATTAATTAGTTCATCACCCTTAATTAATTTAGGTAAGGTTATGTTTAGATGTTGTGAACATAATTAAATTTAATTACTTTCGAATGATGTAAAGAGGCAGACGGGTGTTCTTTTGAAGTGTCGTGTTGTGAGTTCTTTCCCATATATGAACATCTCCACTTTAGCAAGAACATGCTCACATGACCTCGAGTGGATCACCAATGGGACGAACCACTTTAATATTAATTAGATGATATTAATATTTGTGTGGTTTAATTAATTAAAGGATATATATATCAAACATTTTCATCCATCATTTGAACAATTATAGACGAAATTCAAAATCAAATGCAGGTTGCCTTTTAGATACAATTATTTGGGATGAACCAGCTAGCCTAATTAAATCCAATAAATAAATATTTTTCTGGTTATAATTCTCAAATGCGTGTCCCACAACGCAAACATACTTAAATAGTTTCTATGAATATGACGATATATAATAATTGTTCAACGTGCTACGCATGTTCACATATGAAATAGTGTAGAGACAGTATATATATATCTGCAACCAAAATATTCATGCAAGAGAAGATCAAACTATGACTCTTTGCTTTTGCAATCTCTCAACTTTGAATTGAACTCTTAATTTGTCTATAAGGTTAATAACATCGATCATCAACTATAATATTAACTTAATTAATTTCTGTTTATTTATAATATAAATGAATATATTACTTATCATCGATCTTATATAGAAATAATTCCTTGTTGTTTACATAATAACATTACCTACTAGTTGAAATAATACAAAAAAAAATAAAAAATAAAAAAAAAGGACTGCAAGTGCTGCTCACATTCCAGATAATCAACTGTTGGTCCAATTCCCATAATGTATAATTTAAATGATTATATATTTACTGTTACCGTTGACTGATTGTTTGGGATTCATTTCAATATAATAATTAATTTGGAAGATGGCATACGAATTAGAGAAGAAGAAGAAGAAGATCCCCCAATAATTAATGCCCTTTTTTAGCAGTGTCAAATTTGTTTTACCTTAATATTTAATTATTCTCCAATAAATATATATATATCATTTTTAATTAACTTCATATCATAATCCTCTGCTAAAGTGAGAATATTTAATAATTATTAATTATATCATTTGTCAGTAAAATGAATCAAACACTTAAAAAAAAATCTACTTCCCTTAATTACTTACAGCTAGGTTTGATAAATTAATGAAGAATCAACAGTAGGATTAGGATTAGGATTAGGAGGTTCAATTGTGGAAGCAATAAGAAAATTAAACACAAATTATAAACTATAAGAACAAGAGATAAATAACAAAAGGTATTGTTGAAATTCCTCGGGATTGCGGTGCACGTGCTCAATAAGAAGACAATTCAGTAACGCCACGCCGCACGAGTGGCCCTATTAATTTACACGTGGGGGTCCCATGAGAGCCAATGTCCATGTCACTAGCTACCAGCTATCAACCACGATAAAATAAGAGTCAATTGTTTTGGTTTAATTGTTTTTAGGGTTTCGGATACAGCCAAACCAAAATGTCTCTCAGAAGAGAAAATTACTAAGAAACTTACAATACTATATGGTCAAATAATCCTGTCTTCCAATTTACTATTAAATCTATTAAATTACCATATATTTTATTTTGTCCAATTATGAAGCTATATGACAATACATTTATACACAGATGGTCTTACTTCAAATTCAAGAAAAATGAAGGAGTGTGTGTCTAATCGGTCGGTGTAAGGCAGCATTTGCTGGGACAAATTAATTCAAATTCAAGCCCTACAATATAGACATGCTTCATTTTGATTTGTTTTCTATATATAGATACAAGATACAAGAATTATGCACCTTTTTTGGGAAAAAGGAAAGCATGCCTTAATTATTTGGCTAGGTTAACAGTAGTGTTATATATCACTTACGCATGTTCATTTTTGTAGTGATAGGATTATAAAAGAATAATGGAGAGAAAGAGTTAAGCTTTGACTGACTGACTGACTGACTATATATGGAGAAATTAAATGAATGATGGTAGCATGAATGAAGATTAAGACCAGTCAAGCCGACACCAAAGTTGCATATGGGGCCATTGCACGTGTATGGATGATTGAAGATATCTAGGGTTGGTTTCTTTATTAATTCCAGTATTAATTAATTTAATTTGTTTGATCTCTCAATCTAGAACAAAACCTAGTTTAATCACAGAATTTCGTTTTCTTAAGGTATCTAACATTCAATTAATATTAATTATAATGTCTTAATAAATGTGACCCCCCCATCATCTCTAGAAATTAAGACTAAAATGATAAATCATTAATTTATAGTTTTAATAACCTACAGAATGATGAAATCGTGCATACTTTGAATTAATATGGTACCCAGAATCCATGACGAAAGAAAAGTCCTTATCAAAGTTTATATATATAATTAGTAAAATATAATACATATTTAAGTAGATAGCTAGGTAGGTTGATGCCAACTTATTAGCGACTCACCATAGATCGATGTTCAAAGATCAATTTCAATCCCGACAACAGATACAAGTATGAAAACGGAGTTGCTTCATGATTGAGAAACATGAGATGAAAGCTTCATTGTCAAGAGTGTGTTAATTAATTAAATCTTCTTATTTAATCTAAATTATATATTGTAATTAGTTGAAACTACTTTTATAAATGCTGAATGTATTTTGAATGGGGGGCAAGTTTTCAAAGTTCAAACCATAATATTGGGACTCAATACAATCTGACAATATGCTTGTCATTGATTTCAAGAAGATATATAGTGATTATTGAGAGACGTTTTTTGTCTTTGTTATAACCGACTGGTGGAGAGGGTTTTCTTTATATGACTTGTAAGACTGGTTTAAACTTCAATTATATTTATAATCAATTACATTTCACAGGTGGAGACAACCTGGGGAACAATTAATATTGAAATTAAGTTAATCAATCACTTCATAATTTGGAGAATTTGACTAAGGGAGCCTAGCCTAATTTCTGGTACATATATATATATATATGGTCCTACAACTTCGTCTTCATCTGTATAATATCACAGTGGTTTAAGTTAATAATTTAGGTTAAATTTTCTTTGCTTACTTGCAAATTAAAACACAAAAATTCTAGATGCTAATTCATAGAGAAATTAATGGAAATAAAAGCCCCACCACCACATGTGTAATGCATGCATATATATATTCACACATACAGACATTTTATGAATTGTCCGGCATTGCAGCATTTACTTTAGTTTACCACTTTGCTTTTAAAGTACATTACTTTCCTCCGACCAAAAAAAACTTGAACATTATATTAATTATTTTCTTATTTACCAAAAAGAATATTAGACAAACTTTGCAGATAATTCATAATGGGTTGGCAATGTTTTCAAAAGTGAAGTCAACCACAAACTCAATATTCTATAAAATAAAAATAAAAAAATTAAAAAAAAAATGTTGTATGTGTATTAGTTCAGAATCAGGACCCATTTTACTTGCATTCAAGATTATGCAAACCCTTTTAATTTCCCCCTTTGGGTAATCTTACTGATCATGAAAGGAAATTCTAAAGAGCTTAACAAAACATATTCCTAGATGAGAGTCAGGCCAGCCCAGCAGCCCAATGCAAGCGACAGATATATTATCTAAAGAGCTCTGAAACGAACTTGTTATTTTGGTACAAATTTCAAGTTAAAAGCGACTTTGCTTGTGCAGAGCAGAGTTTCCACTTTTAACATCTTTTGTTTGCCTACCTCTTCCCAAAATATTGCTTTGACTACATCAATCAATGGTTATATATTTCTCATATTATCATATAGTCTAAAATTACAGCAAGTGGGTTAAATAAAATTTTATTAAACTGCTTCCATTTTGTCATTTCAATGCAAGAACTTTTATTGTGGATTTCACTTTATGAAAGGAATATAATTTAAAATGGTACAAATGTAAAGCAATTTACAGTACACATGATTAAACCACCAAACCTTTTTACTCAATAAAATTGTTTTGATATAAGCATTTGTGGAGTGTTGTTATCTACTTTTCCTTGGATGCTATAGAAGCCTAGGGATGGTATGGGCTATAGCTATGGCAATATCACAATTAACGAATACCGCCAATTCATGCTCAGCCATAACTTTTTTAAGGTAGGTAATGGTGGGGAAGCTCCACCATCATTTACTCATGTGTGGGAATTCCATTGCTTACAATTTCTATTTTTATATTCTAAAATTTTCTACTAACACTACTTGATTTTGGGGCTTATCTGGACTTTCCGAACTTTCTGTGTACCCAAAATGGCCGTCCTCTTTCGGTAAAGTCAAGAGACCAAGAAGAAGGCTGAGGCGGCCATTTGCCAAAAAGGCTTTCACCAATAATTGAAATTCATAATTTCGTCTTCAATGCTCCATTACTATCAAAGGTGAAAATCTGTTGATTGTTTTCTACACATACAAAGAAGTAGCCAAATGCCAACTGGATTCTTTGGTTACCATGATGTACTTGGGGCTTTCGCATGCCGGTGAAGAATAAAAGATTTCCTTCAGAACCGGGTTTTATCAGTCATGACATGAGTCACAAATGTAATGCAAGACGAGTAAGATAATACTTCTAGAAAGAAAATTAAGAGCAAGACCACAAACTTATTAGCAATATTGCTTCGCAAGATTTTCTGGGCAAAACTTAAATACCACTCCCATATGTTGATAGTGGATCCAAAACTTATTAATTTACATAATGTTGAACCAAAATGTTTAAAACATTTTGGATTTCGGCTATCTGAATATCCATTCATCACTGGACCCTGGCAAGCCTTTTAATACATCTCGTAGAGCATAGAAATGGTTATCACATTTGTGGTCAGAAATTATGTTGCCTGACAGCACTATCCTCTGGAAATGTTCACCAGGATATCTTTCCCAGAGACTGAAAAATTGCCTACCTTCCTTGTCACTGCCACTGGTCTGAGTGTCGACATCTCTCTTTAGACAGTATACAGTCCCTGGTACAAATAACTCTGCGGGTACTGTACCGGCAGATTCTTCATTCTTAAGGACAACGGCATTCTCCGTAGTTGATTTTGAGACGAAAGGAAAAGTAGAAGATTCCTTTCTGATGGGAACATCTGTAAAAGAAAAATAGAAGTAACATGAACAATCCAAATTCTAATCCGCCTAGAGTGAATGCATTCTCTGTGATGAAAGCTATTAGCAGAATATAGAAATCTCTTTTACATGGTGTTGAATAAAAAGAAAAAGTATTCCTAATTGCAGAACTGCCAACTCTTCTACAGCCTATGCAGACTCCACAACACAACTGCTTATATTGCCAAAAAGAGTTAAGTAAAAGCAAAACGCAAGGTAAGAGAAAAAAACTGGATAGTACTAAATAATGACACAGAAAATCCAGCCTCAGATCATTTTAAAATCTAAATTCAAAAGAACAGAAATTGATCATAGATCAACATCAGATCCTCAACGCTACAAAAAGAAAAACAAAAATTCAAGAGGACTAGAATTAAAGATGCAATTAACTAAGCTTTTTACAGCATAACACTTGGCAAAGTTGAGAGCAGGTGGGCCTACCAGAAGAATCATTCTTGCATCTGAACTTCGCATAATCTGCAAGTTTTCGAGCTACATCTTGCACTGAAGACACCATCTGCTTTGCGTTTGCAACCATATCTAAGACATTTTTCCAGTCTTCCTTCTCAATGACACTTAGCCTGTACCAAAACCAACGATGATGTTCCAAAAAATCTTTCCACTTTATCAACAAACTCTATATAAGAACAAAGTTTAATGCTCAACCCATTCACAAGTGATTCACAAATTCCACTATGTGAAGGGTGGTCAGGCATAAGAAGGTAGAACTTTTGTTCTATGATTTTGATGTAAGGATAAAATGCAATGCTGAAATTAACTTCTTTCTCAATCCACTTCCAAGATATAATATTTTATGATGTGTATTCCCAAGTACAAAAAATGTTGGCATTTTTTTCCGTTCTTTTTTCCTTCTGCATCTTTATCGCTTTTAATTTTTTTTTTTTTTTTTTTGCAGAGTCAGAGTTTAGATCAAACTTCTGCAGATGCCCTTTCTCATAAATATAAGAACTCATGATGCAGCTGCTATGTTGACATCTTGAAATTCATAATATCAATCATTCTAAAGTATGGCCAAAAGAAAAAAGAAAAAAAGGAAACAGGGCATTTTAGCCATTGAAAAACTAAAAATTAATTTGAATATTATGTATTTATCCAGGAAGAGATTCAAAGTAAAATTTAACAATAAAATAAGCTACAATAAACTTTAATGGCCAAATTCATAGCTTTCTCACTATCACGTAAAAACCTCAAAATCTACTTGAAATACATTCTTCATTTCATCGATATCCAATATTCTAATACCTAGTTGCAGCTTCCGTAATTGAAATTTCAATAATCAAAACCCTAAATTAGCAACTTCTGACAACCTAAAAGCTAAGGAAACCAAATGCAAATTTTGGCACCTACATCCTCAATATCAATGCTAAATATGTTGCCACTTACTTCTAGAAGCTTAATTGCTTATTCACAACATATTTATGTTTGTTTTCACCATGTCCTAAATGAAAGGTATTGAATCTAAAGCAGACAACTTTGCACTTACCAATCAGTTTGAAGAATCTCGTTCCTCAGCCTTGACAGGGAAGTTATACTTAATCTAGGTATTATATCATCCTGCAAAAGGAAAAAAAGGATGCCACATGAAAAAGTGACAACAAATAAAACAAGACAAAACTACAACATTGGAAAGCATTTTACAAACATAGAGTTCAAAAGAGTTGTTTCTCTCCAGTAGACACAACAAACAGATAATGAGATGCACAGCATTTACCCACCTGCATCACCACAGTGGTCACAAAATCTGAGCAACTTTCAGCAAGTTCTCTGGAGACACAAGGTGGAGTTGCATATCCAACAGCAGAAACAATGTCAGGGCTAAAACCCAGCTCTTTGAACGACTTTTTATGGAGCATTATCGCAAGTAAAGAAGCCGTAGCACCACCAAGCGAATGACCCACCAGCCTTAACCTATATCCCTGTAGATGAATTAGACTCGCTAAAAGAATAAAAACAACCTTCTAATTTCTTTTATCGTCTTTAGAGATCCGCAAACAGACAAAGCAAACTATATAACACCTTATGATTCTCCAAGCACTGCCTTATGGTTCCAATCTCATGTCTAAGAAACCAGCGAGCAGCTTCAGCTGTACCAAAGTGAGTTGAATAACCTTCAAATGTGACTTCTTCATCGTTTGAAGAAACAATGTCAGTGATGAGGTCATACACAGTATGAGTTCCACGGATTCCAAAAATTACAAGCTTCTTACGAGGATCAACTCCTATATAATATCCAGGCCTCATTACACTGGAATTTTTTTCAAATTTCAAAATATTGCTCTCTCGAAGCATGCTATGTCTTGCAAGACCTAAAGCACCACCCTTATAAGAGCCTTTTGCCAACTCGACATGGTATATGAGATCTTGGACCTGAATTACAAAGCCATTGCCTAATGAGAATTCTGAGTTGTAATAGACTAAAAATTGAAGTAAAAAAATAATTAAAAATATTTAGAAAACTATGAATATGTTGTATCGAGTGCTCAGATATATCCTTAATAAAAAGTATTCGATGATTACAATTGCTTCTGATGTAATTTGAACACCCTTAACATCCTCAAATGGATTTAAAGATGCTTGACGAAGATAAATAAGATATAGGCCGATTGTGAGATCACTCAGACTCCAATCTTCAATCCCAATCTTACTCCTTTGAACGGCTGCAAGGATCTCTGACACAGATCGACTGCTTGGTGGGGGTTTGTGGCTAGCTCCGCTTCCTGCATGTCAGAGTTTTGAATCAGCCTCCATAACCACAGGTAATTGGAAAGTGTAGTAGTGGTGTGAGGACCCCTGAACACTCCCACAAGGATGTTAATCAAAACACCAATAAGGACCTAAATTACAGCAACTGTATAAGTTAATCACGTAGGATTTGCTTAAAGGCTTGTTCATAACTTTCAAATTAGACGACCCTATGTGATCATCCTTGCAAATTAGATGACACATAGAACATACAAACATACACAGACCTGATGGAACAGCCCACCTACACAATTGCAGAGCAGGTTCAACAGCTTTGGTGAGCCAAGCAAGCTCTAACCTCCATTTACTATCACTGACATCATCATCACCAGAGCTGCATTTGGCAAGCTCAGAATCATTTTCTGTCTTCTTCTCCACTTTAGGTCTTGAAGAAACTTGAGGTGCATCCTTGGCCCTTTTCACCACATCACCTTCTACCTTATCTGCTTCTGACGAATGTGATCGAGAACAGTCAAGAACACTATACACAGACCTTGTAAGCACTTCTGGTGTCTTCAACTTATTTTTAGTATAATCTACAACATAACAAGGTAATTAAAAATAAGCCTCTTTCAGATGAACAAATGAAACCTAAACCACAGAAATTCTAAATTTTACTCAATGCCAGTTTGTAAAAGCATCATCAATGCCAGAAAATCTTCACATCAGTAGCACTTAACAAGTTCCACTTGAAATGAATTGCAACACATATCAGATAGTTCTTACACAGCGCACTTAAACTTCCTACTCTCTAAACACTACCGTAAATCCTCAAAATATCCAATGAAGTAGTGATAATCATTAAGATAAACTGTTATTATCAACAAATTCAGTGTATGATAAATACAAGATATTAAAGAAATGAAAAAAAAAATAACAATAAAAAATTTTAAAAAGAAGAAGAGCTTACAAATGTTGCGAAATAATCGTTTGACGAATTGATTAGCCATTTCTGAGTGAGACAAAAATAAGTTGCTGAGTTCGTTGGGGTTATATATGGCAGCTGACGAAGTCGAACCCTGCCATGGATTGGCGGCTTGAGGAAGGGGAGGTGGTTGTATTGGGCTGGGTTAAAATTTGAAACTCACTCAGTATCCATTGTTTATGTGATTTACTGAAATATCCTTATTTAAAAAAAGGGTTATTAAAATGTGTCTTACTCTTAAGTCTTAGCAGAAGCTAACATGGTGAAAGAATCGTGGTTTAGCAAAAGCAAGTTTTGAATGGTGAACATTTTCCAACAAATGATAAAGATTAAAGCACTTTAATCAATAGTGGAGGTGGACCCTCAACAGCTTTTGATATTTGATGATTAAACACCCTTTACAAATACAAATAATCAACGTCTCTGATTTAATATACCTTCGAAAATAAAATATTAAATTTTTATTAATTGATGTAACTGAAAATACTTGTGTCGGTCAGTCGGTGTATAAATCCTCCTCATCAATATATACTTATCTAAAGAGCGGGCTTAGCTTGGGCCGCGTTATATATAAGTGGGCTATTCCCTCCATGGTCCATGGAGTTGGAATGGAAGCGGGTCGCTATGTAATTTTAAGTTTCTCAGGGGATGTAAGTGTATTACTAGAAAAATAAAGGACTTACAGAAAGTTCACACCCCACGCGACTCTCCGCTCTATAAATACATCCAGTTAGGGCTTCTGTCTTACTTCACCGCCGCTGTCCCTCTTCTTCTCACATGTACAATCAAAACTTTTAGATTTAGATTGGTCACTGAATATGATGTATAGTTTTCAAAAATATGTGATTTGAGTTCTGTAAATGAATGTGGAGAATGAAATGATGATTATATGATTCCCTATTGGTTTGATAGCCGAGATGATGGCATCGACCTTTGTATTAGCTCTATCTGATCGTTCTCACATTTTGTTTTATGTTTTTTTATTTTCATTTTCAGTTTAATTTAGGGGAGAATGAAAGGATGATTGAATATGTTTCCCTATTGGTTTGATTGCCGCGATGATGGCGTCTTTTTATTAGCTCTGTCTGATCATTCTCTTCTTTATGCAACCATTTCAATCTCTGTTTTTGCACTGGGCACATTTCGAAGGCTTTTCAGGTTAATTTTGTTTGAATCCTGTTGAGCTCAAAGCATGTGCCAGATTTTGATAACGTCACTCTGTTAAACATCCTGTACTCTTATGCCGGACGATTTATCAGACTTTGACTAATATTATCATTTATCATCTTTAAATTCATGGTGCATTTTTTAATTTATTTTTTCTTGCTTAGAGCAAGCATGTTACACGGTATAAAATGATTTGAATATAAAAAGAACTGTTTTATGAAGTCTTATGCAGCTATTTAATCTCATTGTAAAATGGAAAACTGAAGACACGAAAGGTTCTCCCTCTCTCTCCATTGGCTGATATTCAACTGGTTTGTAGTTGTAGGTATAGACTATAGACCACTCGAATGGTGAGCCGTAATAACACCATAAGCTAATGTTGAAGTAAGACAACTATACTTTTTAAGGCAATTATGATAAACCTTGTATACCTTTTAGCCCAGCTTGTAAAGTTCAGTTTGACATTAGCTGAATCCATGAGTAATCACTATTTATATGCCTTAGCATTTTTTTGACCTACGTTACCTCAAACTCAAAAGCCCCCTGAACTGAAAAAAAAAAAGCAGTATATTATCCTTGAGAACATTGCAACAGAAAACAATGCAAGCTTCCGTGTCAATGCCAAAAGCAATATACAGAGATTCTTGTGTCGTAACCTTTTAACAGAAAAAATGATCAATCCCATGAATTTATAAGATTTACTGTACATCACAAAAGTCAATAATATCCTGATAAAATATAGACTCCACTCTGGTAACATATAGACAGTTAACTAGTGTCGGTCATCAAGTTTCAGCCAGACACTGTAAATTACATAAGCTGCATGGTGAGATTAATAAAACTGATAATATGGCCAGCCAAATTTTGACGGCCTCACCCATCAAACTTTCAATAAAACAAGGCTCACAAACATCTCTCACAATTCTAATGTAACCTATCGCAATTAATCAATTCCTAAAATGAGTCATGCCTTGCTATGAGTCTTGCGAATTGACAGATTACAATAACCAAACTTGGGGGATTGTGAGCAATGTTTGTGAGCCTAATATTACTCATCAACCTTTATATCCACCACCCAACAAGACACCCTGTTAATTTACCATGCTAGAAATTTCATGCTTCTTGAGACTTGTCAGTTCCGTTGCCAAGAAGTCCATTAGATCAACCAAGTACCATCAGTGTCTAAACTTGATCAAAAGATACGGAATATTGTCGGACCATGATCAGAGACCTCCATCAGCCTTGTTCGACAAAATTTTAATGATGTGCTTGCTCTTAGAACACCAGTAGAACTAAACGCCATAAAGCTTTTGATCTTTTCCGCTCTCCTTATTGCCAAAGATCGCCACTATTTCATTGGCAATACCTTTAATTGCACCTATCCAGATTCCACACTCAGCATACATATCAGTATCACTCACTGCAGACTCTGCATAAACATCAATATGAAATCCATTTATCACAAAATGTTTTTATTTTCCTAAATCAAGCACTCCAACTTCAATACCTGCACAGGCTGATATTATAGTAGCTATTTTAACTTCATCAGAGCGGAGTCCCATTCATCTTCATGTCATCAAACATAGCCAATATTTTGCAAAATTGCTAGTTCCAAGAATATTGAGTTAGTGCGTTAATCCAATAAATTATATACGTTGCCTTATTTCATCAAGTTAAACTATGGTTCAGCAACTATTGGCTATGAGCAACTATTATACCATTCACAAGTAATAACATTTATCTCTATGTTTCATATGACATCCCTCAGTGGAAGACATCTGCATAAGAGCTATATTAGATTATATCACGCTTATCATCTGGTGAAAGCATCAACAACATAGCTATGTTTTTTTCTGCAATCATCCTCATTTATCACTGACTGTCAGAGTTCAGACCACAGGAAATTCAAGGCCTCAATCATGCAAGTACGGAAAAAACTGGACTCAGTGCAGGTAATTGCTATAATATAGACCCGAGGTCAGGTACATAACCAGCTAGCTTCAGTTGTCCATCTAATTCAACCAACAACAAGTAAATCTTATCAGAGGCTAAGTGAGATTTATCAGATGCAGCGAACTGATATATTTTCCTTTCAATCTCAATCCAGCTTGAACCAGGACATCTCTTTTCAACCCCTAGTTCCTTCATGGCCAACCTTATTTTCATGACCTCAGCCCATCTATTCAATTCAGCATACATGTTAAGCAAAAGCATGTAATACCCACTATTATTTGGCTCTAGAATTGTTAATTCCTTAACAGCAAGATGAGCAATCTCCAAGTTCCTATGCAGCTTGCACCCACCCAACAGGGCTCCCCAGATAACTGCATTTGGTTGAAACTTCATGCTTCTTATTAGTTCTAATGCCTCTTCAAGCAAGCCAGCTTTGCCCAACAGACCAACCATGCATCCATAGTGCTCAGCTTCAGGATTTATGCAATATTCATTGATCATGATCTGAAACCTCCGGCGGCCTTCTTCAACAAGCCCAGCATGAGTACAAGCACTTAAAACACTAATAAAAGTAACACCATTCGGTTTTATTTTTTCCCTCTCCATCCTACCAAGCATTGCCAGTGCTTCATTTGCAAAACCATGGACCGCAAGACCTTCTATTACAGAATTCCAACAGAAGAGATTTTTCTCTTGCAATTTGAAGAACACTAAAAGGGACCTATCTAAGCTCCCACACTTTGCATACATATCAATCAATGCGGACCCTATATAAACGTCAACATCAAATCCATTCTGCAATAAACAGAGATGAATTTCCTTCCCTAAGTCGAGCGCTCCAAGATGGGCACAAGCAGATAAAACAGTAGTCATAGTAACTCCGTCAGGACTAATCCCACTCTTTTTCATCTTATTAAACATATCTAAAGCTTCTCTAAACTGCTTGTTCTGAGAATAACAAGTGATCATAATCGTCCATGAAATTCTATCCCTCGCAGGCATTTCATTAAATAGCAATTCAGCAGCCTCCACATTTCCCAATCTTGCATACCCATCAATCATAGTATTCCACGAGGCAATGTTCCTTTCAGACATCTCATCAAACAATCTCCTTGCAGAGCACAAATCCCCAACCTGCAGATGAGCTGAAACCATCGTAGTCCATGCGACAACATCTCTGTCAGGCATTTCATCAAACACTCTTCTCGAATCAGAGATTTTATTCGAATTCGAGTAAAAATCAATCAAAGCAGTCTGGACGAACACATGAGAATCAAACCCATTCTTCCAGATTTGCCCATGCACAGCTTCTCCAATACAGAAACCCAACAACGACGTACAAGCTTTTATCAACGATGGAAAAGTATAACTTGTGGGAAAAACTTTGGCTCTTAACATATGAACATAAACTTCTAGAGCTTGAAGGGGGTAGCCACAATGAACGAAGCCTCTGATAACCGCATTGTAAACAAAAACATTGGGTTCCTGCATCTGGGTAAAGGCTAAAACTGCAAGATCTGTTCGGTGAAACACAGAAGTACAAGAACTGATAAATTGGTTTATGAGGAAACAGTCTTGGCTTGCGTTGGTCTTTAGCATGGTGGCATAAACACATTCTAGTTCTTTTACACTGGTACATTTCTTTACTTGATTGGCTATGGTGTGTATTTGAGCGAAAGAGTCAGATTTTGGGGTTAAAAAACGGTTAAAATTCGTTATTGTTCTCGTATACCTTACAGTCATTTGGTTTATTGCGGCAACTGGAAAATAAGAGGATGAGATGGTGTCGTTTAATAGTTAAAGGGTTAATGTAACTTGATTAATTGTTTTATGTGCCTTGAATTCTGTAATGTGGACCCATCGTTGATAAGGGTTGTGATTAAAGAATTTTTAATAAAGAATAAGCTATTTATGATATATTTATTTTGAATATATATGACCACAAAAGAAAATAAATCATTTAGGGAGAACTAAGGAAATAGCAATTACTCCAGGAAATTACCCAGAATCAAGAGTCTCTCAAATGCTTTAAGTTAGTACAAACCATAGCCACTGCCAAAAGGTTTCAACTGGAAATTTATGTGGCAGTGGCACGGCCATAAATTTTATTAATGAAATTCCATCACGGGCACGAGAGTCAAGGCCTTTTGATTGATAATGGCCAAATATTCAGAATAGCTTATTTCCCTGTATATGGGAGGATTGTCTTCAGATATCAGCTCTTTCACTGGTCCAAATGTTTTCTCTCTGTTACTAGTAACTGGAAGGAAGAAACATGAAGCTGAAACCCGATTTCCAACACTTCCAGCCACCACTCTATGCATCACACTTTTGAACTTCTCATTGCTGATCATCTACAAAAACACATACCAAAGTAATTAACAACAGTTTTAGGCTTCAATTTTTGAAGATCATAAACTTACTTGCTATGCTATTTCATTAATAATAAAAGCATACCTGCAAAATGTCTCTACGTTTGCTAACAGAGATCCCTGCAAATGGGGCACATCTACCCAGTGATTATCATGAAGAATTTGAAGGCCACCAATATTGTCCTGCAAAAGTATGGTTAAAAAGGAAGGATCTGAATGGTTGGCGACTCCTAGAGTTAAGTTAGGCTCAGGGCAAATGGGGTAATAGTTACACCCAAGAGACGCAGTTTTCATGCACTCAATGCTCTCTAGAGACTCACTGCTTAGACCTAGAGCCTCAGATAGTAACTCATATAATGTCTTCTTTAGTTGAAACATGTACTTCATGAACTCACTGATTGGCTCTCTGCAAAAACAAAGCTCTGGGTTGCATGTCCGGGATTGATTAGGTTCTTTTATTATTTTTTAATATAAATCTCTATAATTACCTGCAAACAATAGGCAAGGCTTCTGTGTCCAATTGTTCATCAAAATACACACATCTTAAGGTGTCCCTCAGTTCCCTGGTTTTGATTTGTTGAGATATTCATTACTGTAACATCTCACTGGTTGGTTCCTATCAAGTGAGTAATACTTGAACTTCACTTCATAGGGTTGCTCATAGAACTCATGTATACAGGCTAACAGCTTATCCATAACTTCATCTGGAACTCCATGATTTACCATCTGAAAGAAACCCCATGTTTTCGCTGCATCATGTATGGTTTTCACAATCACAGGTCTTTGATCACTTCTTTCAAAGCCTTTTAGATCGATCACTGGAACATGAGCGTTGGAATTGGATGATGATTTTGGCATTTTGTCCGGCGGATGGATGAAGATTCTTGGCAGCTTGACCACGCCAGAGTCAACAAGCCCTTTCACTCCAGGTCTTGTTTCATTGAAGTCATCCATTTCTTTGACATGATCATATTCCAAGCCATCATTGACAACAGTTTTTTCAGCGTGAGAAATGACTTCCATCTGTCCAATACCCGGTTGTTCAGAAACGAAGAAGAATTAAAAAACGAGTGGCTTAATGAAAACTCAGGTTAGTTGGCGATTGAATTAATCATGAAACAAGAGTCAGATCATGTGGAGACCATCAAATTAAAATAATCGGGTTAAATTTGGATTAGGTGAGCAGTGGTTTAATGTTTATAGACTCCAATAAGCTTTTTTGTCTGATCTTATAGCCATTATCTTCCAGGACTTACATTGATTTGGTCCAACAGCGAGAGCCGAGTAATCACGTGTGGCACTGGAAGTATATAAAATTAGTCTGAAGACTTTTTTAACATTTTGTTTATCGAACTAGGGTTTTGATTGTTTATATATCCAACATATTAACAGTCTACAGTAAAACCGAACCAATTTACAAAGGTTTAGGTTAATTACTGAAAGTCAGATGAATTTTTCTTCTTAACAGTAAGGCTCAACGACCTCCATTAATTAATCGGTGATGGAGAGGACATTGGGTATTGATATAGAGATGCCTGTGTTATTGTTTCAGCTCAAGCCTTTAATAGATGTTTGTCAAAATGAACACGTTGATTTTGTTAACTGAATTTTTTTTCCCCTAAGAAACCAGTGTAGAAAATTGGTTTTCTAATTAACTACTTTAAACAGTAATTATTACTACACAAAATAACAATAATGGTCGGCATGGGTGCATTTCATAATTATAAAACACCGATTTCTGCTTACGCTAGTTTTATATATTAATTTAATTTATGCATCAAAGAAGGGAGAAACATGAAGCAGACCAGATTTCTAACTTCCAGCAACCACTCAATGCTGCATCACACTTCTGAACTGGTCATTAATTGCTGATAACCTACTCAATACAAGGCTTCAATTTTAAAGATTAATGAAGAATACCTGCATGAAGTCTTCAATGTTTGCTACTGTGATTAGTGTAAAGAATTTGGAGCCCTCAAATTCTGTGCTGTGAAAGATACATGAATGCAAGTGAGGTTCAGGACACCCAAGAGACACTAGCTATGTGTTTAAATTCAAATCTATAACTATGATATTTTTTATGAATTTCACCAGATATATCAGGGAGATATCTGTCTCATCAATTAATAAAGATTTTTTTTTTTTAAACATTGAAATTGGGGCATCCAATGATGATTAAAATTTTCATATATCCCTGACAGATCATTTGTTGGTAATTGAAATTTAGGCTTCTTCAATTGACAATTATTATCAAATTTCTGTACTTTATGTTTCGGACAGATTCAAAGGTAGACTCGAACAAGGAAGCCCACTTGCATGATTCTAAATTTAAGCCATTGTCATTGTGCTGAGATAATTCGGTGGGAACCTCTGAAGATTAATGTGAGGGTTAGAGAAAGTCCAAACGTGGGGTATATCAGACTATCTTGGCCTTTCAAACATATTATAATCAAATGCTTTTCGCTTTCTAGCCATAAGAATCAGCATCTTTGACGTTCTTTACACTTTGGGGAATTATAAATATAAAAATCAATCTCAAGGTGTCCCTTCAATTCCCTAGTATAAGAACTCGATTCCATTGGGGCTCAATATCTTGTGATTGATAATACGCAAAAATATTTACGATGGTTTACTGACCTGTATAATTGGAAGGGATAAACACAGAGAAGAAACTCAATTTCCAGCACTTACGGCTACCAAGCACTCTATGCATCTCACTTTTGAACTTGTCATTGCTGATAACCTACCCAATACAAGGCATCAATTTAAATGATCAAGTAACAATACCTGCATAAACTGTTCAATGTTCGATACCAAAGATCACATCAGCCCAGTGATTATTGTACGTCCTGCCAAAGATCTGGTAAATGTTTGGGGACTTCTACAGTCAGGTGAGGTTCAGAGAACACCCAAGAGTACACGCAGTATATATCTACTGAATGTTTTGCTAGGTAATCACTATTCACACATGGAGCCTCAGATATAACTCATATACTGCCTGTCTGCCTCCCCCAGTTGAAACATCTATTTCATTTACTCACTGATTAGCTCTCTGTCACAATAAGGCAAGAGAAGACTAAACAGAGATTGACTGAGTATGCCGGAGAGAAAGAATGGAGAAGAATAGTTTTCTATTCAATTATGTATTTTGTATCAATTTATCATACAAGAAAAGGTAACGGATTATTGATATTAAACATAATATCAATCAATCATTGATTTACTCCAGCATATATATCAATCAAATTCTTTGATTCATTCCAGCATATTAATCATTCCTTGATTCACTCCAACACTTTCAACCTACGTAAAACTGAGTTACATATGCATGATTTCAAATATGTAGCTATGATAATTTTTATATGAATTTCACCAGATATTGTTATAATGACATATTATATTGCTTAGGTTTTATATAACTGTTGTTCTTGTATTTCTTGACGCATCCTTAGCTTCAAATGAAGGCTAATTCAGACTTGAATAATATCCACAAAACCCAAGTATGGTAGCAGTTGGGAGATAGGTAGTTGTCTCATAAATAAGGAATTTTGCTTAATCCAATGATAAAAAAAATAATAATAAATATCTCCCTCTCGAAAAGATGCTTTGCTGGTTGCTGAAATTTAGACGTATTCTACAATTACAAAATTTATATTTTTTTGTTTCAGTTACATCCAAAGGTGGACTCAAACAAGAAAATCCACTTGCACGATTATAATTTTGTCTACATTCTATTTCAGACAGACTCGTAGCTGGCTGAACGGTACAAGTCCAGCTGACTCAATTTAGTACATTTTGTTTTGGCAATTCACGATCACTTACAACCAACATTTCTCATGTCATTACATATTTCATCAATCAATGCGTCTGCTGGGTGGTTAGAATTATACAAAGTTAATAAATTTGTCATTTAAGTGATGGACCCAAACCAGAAAGAATATACATACATCATGTTTTCTTCCCTACCCTACCATATAATTTGAAAATGGTATTATAATTTAGAACCCTTCCTTGTTGACAACAATTATTTGATTGTATTGTCTTACTGGGATTCAATTATTGTGCCCAGTTCTTGTTGGGACAGTTAAACGTGCCCTTAAATTAAATTTCCTTTTGTTTACCAGCTCATCTGGGTTTGTGTGCAGAGTACAGACAAAACGTCTTTTTAAGACTGGAGAATTTAGATCGATGTGACACATACATCATTTTGAGAAATAGTGCCCAACGATTTGAGAAGGTGAAGTAAAATTTTAGCCATTGTCATTGTGCTGAGAAAATTCTGTGGGAGCCTCTCAAGATTATGAGGGTGAAGAAAGTCCAAAAAGTGGGGTATCAAACTATCTTGGCCTTTTAACTTATTATAATCAAATGCACATCACTTACCAGTTTCTGTCATTCAACATAAGAATCTTTCTACTCTTTCCTTGTGCTTGAGTGGTCATATTCATTTAGCATAAGCATCTTTGAAGTTCTTTACACTCTCCTATAGTCTACTTGAAAGTTCATCACCAACGCCTTAAATTTGGCTCTAATCACTACAACTTACAATCATCCATCACATACCATTCCTAAAATGGAAGTCATTTCTACTGCTGTGAAATCTGTTTCAGAAGATTATTCATCTTATGACAAAGCTAAGGAAGTAAAGGAGTTTGATGAGACTAAAGCTGGAGTTAAAGGACTAGTTGACTCTGGTGTTATCAAGATTCCTAGGTTTTTCGTCCACTCCCAAGAAAACCTCCCAAAATCGTCGGATACTAGTAATTTTTGCCTCCAAGTTCCACTGATAGATCTTCAAGGCTGTGAAGATTGTCGACGAACTGAGATAGTAACTAAAATTCGTGAAGCATCAGAAACATGGGGCTTTTTTCAAGTGATTAACCACACAGTTCCAGTCAGTGTTATGGAAGAGATGATAGAAGGGGTGAGAGGAATTCATGAGCAACCCAAAGAAGTGAAGATGGAGATGTACTCTCTTGACAAAAAGAAACTTGTAAGGTACTGCTGCAATGGAGATCTATTAGTGGCAAAAACAGCAGCAAATTGGCGGGATTCAATAATATTTGATTTCCATGATGGTCATCTGGATCCTCAACTCTTTCCTGAAATATGCAGGTATATTAGTATATATATATATATAAATTCAGTTGTAAAAACGCTACCTAACTTGACCTTCAGGGAACTTTGTAATTGCATCCGACTCTTCCTGTTTCGCAGAAAAACGGTGAGTGAGTACATCAAACACATGATCAAACTGAGAACAATACTAGCAGCTCTAATATCAGAAGCTTTAGGGCTATCAAGTGACCGCCTTGCAAGCATGGAATGCATGGAAACAGAATCCTTGGTGTGTCACTACTACCCGCCTTGTCCTGAGCCAGATTTGACACTTGGTACCGCCAAACATACGGACCCATCATTTCTCACTATTCTTTTGCAAGACAATATCGGTGGCCTCCAGGTTCTTCATCAAAATCACTGGATTGATGTGCCCTTTGTACGGGGAGCTTTAGTCATCAACATAGGTGATTTGATTCAGGTGGGGTAATTAATTTCATGTGTACGCATGTACTCCTTGATGTATTTTAATTTTCTAGCTTAATAATTAATTTTTCTCCATTTTGTGTAGCTTATCACCAATGACAAATTCAGAAGCGTGGAGCATAGGGTACTGGCGGGAAGAGTTGGACCCAGAATATCAGTTGCTTGCCTGTTCTATCCAAGTACGATGAAAAAATTTAAACCCTATGAGCCAATGAAAGAGCTTCTATCTCAGTCTGGCCATCCCCCGATTTACAGAGGAACCACTTTTGCTGAATTCATGGCCCATTTCAGGTCCAAAGGGCTAGACGGTAACTCAACCCTTGCTCATTTTAAATTAGAGTGACCCTACGCGGTCAATGCTTAGATAATTAGATTTATGGTTTAAATAAATTGGCCAATCATGATAATATCATAATACTATATTAACTGTTTTACTTTGTTTCACTTTATGTAGTTTTTAATCATCGTAGCTTATGAATGTAAATCCTCAATAACCATAAAGACCTGAAATAAATGAAAGACCATCAAAGAAGTTGGCAACCATTACAATAACTGAGATTGGATTTCTAAGGCACTCTATTATTACAATTATAAAGCTTTCAAACAAATGGACTGTATCTCCACACACAAGAAGAAAAGCAAAAATGATCTTTGAAATCACATTTTTTTTCTCCCCTCTATCTCCCTCTTTTGGTTACAAAAAAGAATTCAGGGGCAAAATGCCACAAAGATCAGAAATGTTTCATTATATATTACAAAGGAGCCAATGCGATTGTCTACCAAGAGATGACCAGCCACTGTTGTTAGCTGCACATAGTCTTTGATTGCAATATTTGCACAAGAGACCACAAGACATCCATTCTGCGCATAATTCTGTTTTCCTGTCCCTGTAATGATCAAAAGTTCAAGATTAGTTTCAAATTAAGCAATGTTTTTACACTGATGAAAGGATTGAGGTAATTAGGTTATTCTCTGCCCTCACAGGCCACGTAAGCATAAATGTTAAAAGTACATTATGGGGTTGTATTCTAAGACTTGAACATCTAATTGAAATCTCAAGAGTTGAAGATTTAGATTTCATAAAGACAAACAGGCGTGGCTCATGTTTTAAAGTAAGTGACACATTTTACAATTTGCCGCTTCTAAATGGTTTCCAAGAACATGAGATGTGAAGGTTGGCATGTTTTATTCGCACGCCACATATATCTTTCAAGCAGAAATCTAATCAACCCAACCATCAGTAAGACTATAGCCTATGATAAACACAACAAAAAGGTAATTGTAATGCACATAAGTACACAATATAACATCAGGACCATTTTCATCATGTTTCAAACATACGATTTTTTAAATTTTTGAATAATGACAAAAGTCACAACTTTTCATTAGTTAATGCATGATTAAAAAAGTTAAGGCATACAGGTGAAGAAGCGTTGCATACTGAATATACTCTTGAGAACATAAAACTGGAAAAGATAAAGCCATGCAGCTCGTATGGAGAACACAACTAGTAGGCTTTGATCTTTTTCCAGAAAATTTAACACATAATTCATCCAGAAGAATATGCATCCTACCTCAACCACAAAACATATCCATGTCTTATCACCATGAGCTTCTGTAACTCCTTTTAAGATTGTCAGACCCAAGCTCCTGATAGCTTCTGCTATCTCAAGAAAGTGACTGCATTCCTCACACAGCATCTGAACAAATCAACCAGCACACTTCTAAAACTTCAGCTTTCCCTTTATAAGACTTTTTTTTTTCATTTATTATCTATCCGGATTATTTTACTTATAGAAACACTTGTGCTTCCACCAAAACAATGACTATTCTTGGACATACGATTATGTACATACGTGAGTTATACATACCTCAACAAGCATCTGTCCATTCTTGTTTAGGTTCTCTACTACGATTGAACAAACTTTCAGATGACTTCCTACCTCCACAGCCCAGCTTGAACCCTGTTCATAATTGGTTGAATCTTGAATGCGCGTAACTTTCTGCTGCATCTGCAAAAACAGCAGCAAGATGTCAACACGAACAGCTGTGGAACACACCTAAGAAACAGATGTAATTTTGATATGCTCTTCCCACAGGCCATAGAATTTGTAATGCCCTGGGAACCGAATATCATAGCAAAGCCAAACAAATCATCAGGCAGGGTACACTTGAAGAGACAATCACAGACCGCTTGGCTTCCTGTTCCCAAAAACTATTTTCTCTTCTTTAAGAGAAAAAAACAACCTTGATGTTCAGAACACTTGTACAAAGTTTGCAATTATGATTATCTAACCAGTAAGAAATAGATTAATAGTACACATATTTGTATTTAGCACTCTGGAAGCCTTCGGGTAGAAAACCCCAGAAAGAAAATAAACCCCAAAATAAAACTGAATTAGGTCATTATACGGATTATTCCATATATAATGGAGGCTTCCTGAATTCTTTGTTTATCAAACCAGGGCATCAAGCTAATCTACAAGCCAAATGCCAGAGCCTTTTACCTTCGATTCAGCACATTTGCTGAGCTTGTCAGCATGCTTAGTGATGCTTTGCAGAAAGAGCATGTGCTTGATTGTTCGCTCCAGCAAGGAATCAATACTACACTGCAAATTTCTTGAATTTTTCAGCACATATCATGGAACAATTTTAAATGAAAAGGAATTGCAAATATCACAATGGAAAAATTCAGATACCTTTGATCCATTTGGCACAAGCTCTCTCAGCTCCTTGATACGATCTTGAATCAGTTGTCTGTCCCTTGGCCTAGGCCTACAATTTTCACCAGGTCTAGCCCTCTTTTTATTGTTCTTAGTAGGCTCTGAAGACCTGTCCAACTGTTCACTACAAGTACTTGGGCAAGTTGATGAAAACCCTTTTGAAGACATTGCACCACACACCTCTGATGAACTCAAGCACTTCTTTATGTCTCCTTCTACAAGAGAGGATTGATTTATAGAATAATCTACTGAATTAACAGTATGCTTAGTCTGGCTAGAAGGCTCAGGCATTTTTTCAGCTGTCAATAGTGACTGCATTGATTTACAGAATGATCTATCACTTTTAACATCACTGCCACTATGGCAAACATTAGCTACTACAGCTTCTAGAAGACTCTCTGAGCCAGAGTCAAATGTCAAGTGGCTGCTGCTCATCACCTCTGGCATCTCAATGGTTTCTCCAGCTTCAACATTTTCTGGTTCCCTTTCATTATAGATACCTTTCTTCAGAAAAGCAGGTCCTAGAGCTTCATGCAGCTCAGAAACAGCAGAGAACTTCAAAGATGCGTCTGATGGGTTTAAGTGACCGAATTCGGTTTGATTCCCTAACTTCTCAAGATCTTTATGGAATTTCAAATCTGAAGATTCAGTTGCATATAGCATCCTATTTTGATAAGAATCCATGCATTCCAACTTAACTCTGTCATTAAGAGTGGACTCAAGCGAGTTTGAAGGGAAATATGCGTGATCAACAACAAACTTTTCAGCTGGAAATGCAACACTACATAAATTTATGCTATTGATAACAGAATTGATTGAAAATGGAGGAACGTTTTGTTCTGATACCATGCCTAAATCTTTCCAGCCACTAGTCTCCCCTTCTCTCATCTGGTCCCCAATCAAATCTATCCCCATTTGACTCTGATTCTGCAAATTGATAATATCTGTTTTTGAATGAAGTAAATTGTCACTTCCATCACTACCTGGTGTGGAAAGTTGAATCCCTCCATGATTATTCACCACTTCAACTGCTGTTTTAGGCTGAGTACCAGACACTGGGTAAATACAAGAACTATCACCATGTTTCTCAACATATGGGAACATGGGAAACTGAACATTTGGTCTTTCATCGTTGACAACTTTATCTAAATTGCTCAAGCAATTAGGAATAGTTTCTGAAGTTAAACTCTTGGTAGGAAAATCTGGCTGAAAAGAGAGAGAAACAAAGATATTATTATTTCTCATCATTTTACATGTACTTTATATGCTAAACAACTGTACATGCAGATCTCTACTAAATACATACACGTGCCAGAAAGAAAGAAAGAAAGATACCAGGGATAATGTATTCTTCATACTACATTGTATTGGATTAGAAACATGCCCTATTGAAAAATCTTTAAGGGCAAAAAAGATATCTCTGATGTGAGTCACCAGCTTCATATCCTCATTGACCTGCTCCACCAATAAATAAATAAATAAATAAGCAAATATATACACATAAACAGTAAAAGGTAATGCGCAGAGGTCTAAATACAGGTAGATCATGAGTTGCTGGTCAATTTAAAGCAAATATGTGACTTATTTAACTTCATAACAGTGAATGCTGAATATAAAAAGCCCAGGAGTCTTTTGACAATCATAGTGGTGTATCCAGCACATACTACTTACTGTGAGATCCATATAGTCAAGCCAAAAACATACTCCCTTTTTTTCTTTGCTTGGTAAGCAAAAAATACACAGATGAACCACCAACTATGTATAAAAAAAAAGATACTTCAAACAAAAATACAAGGCCTTGAAGTGAAGCATTTAAGCAGGTGATTCATATGCAAGTCAATAAGAAATATAACAGTACAAGATGATTAAGGTTTTCTGTGCTTTAACTACTCATTACAGGTATATTAAGTTATCATTTCGTTGACCAAAATCCAACTTGGCATTAGGGCCAATCTTCATACCATATCCGGTATGCACACTGCCCTCACTTTAGTAGGTCACCATTCCATTCCCTAAAATTTTCACAAAGAAAATTCTCCACTTCTGCTTCTCATCCATAGATACATTGGAAATTTGGAATTCATTAACACATTTATATCTTTCGATAAAATGTTTGTCATCTTAAGAACATATTAAACAAAGGAAGTAAAGCATCTTTGTAAACCACTACTACTTCGAATATTGATAATGTATAAATATCCCACACTCAAACTCCATTGGAAAACTACATAGATGTCAATTTAAAAAGAAAAATATATCAATAACATGCATAACTCTGATGGTGGACCAAGAAGGATAAAACTCATCTTACTTTATTCAAAGAACCAAGTTGTAACACTCCATGTGGACCAACAGCGACAACAACAATGGTCTACAGATCAGAACACAAATATTTTGTTAGAAAGAAGCTTTGATAAGCTATAAGGTAGCAGAAAGGACAACCTACTTAATAAAGAAAATGTTCCATAACTCAAGAATGATTTCTTTCACTGTGCAGATGTCAATCTACAATCACTAAATTTGTGAAGAGTTTTTTATTTATTAATCTTTTATTTTTTATAAGAAACAACTAGAATGCGAACGTTAACCAAAGAGATTATGAGAGTAAGATAAGAAATTTCATGATTCATAGAAAAAAATGTAAATGCACTGCCATTTCATCCAAATTACTAAAACAAAGCAACGCAGATCACAAGAAGAGTAATTGTTAGACAAAGACAATTTATGGTAAGAGAGTCAAATCCATTACTTAAAGATGGGTGTATTTGAGGATTAACATGGTAAAAAGAAAAGAGCCAGTACTCATGAATATGGCCTATGGCATTGCTGATACAAGCCATGAACACAGTGATCAAATAAGTGTGTCAGTGCCTAAAAAAGTGAGGATTTCCTAATTGTACATATTATGCTAAATTCTTGCTTCATCAATATTAAAACAAATTACACTTCAAAATGTAAAAATAATTATGATAATTAAAGGAAAATACTGCAAGCATACCCTGATCCCAGCTAAAAACTGGCTTTGCCACCCATCACAGAACTGAAAAACACCCAATTAAAGATTAGTGTTAAGAATGATTTGGAAACACAATAAACATCAACATAACTATAGATTATTATCATTTTCAACAGGAAAAGGAACTGAATTATTAAATACTATTGCAGAATAACTAGCAAACCTCAATGGATGAGCAAGAATTGGTAACATGCTGATCTGCAAAGATCCACTGATGCTTTCCAGTAACTGCTACCTGCCCAACAATCCTGTAAAACAACAGAGCAAAGCGACTGAGTTTGGGCAATCTTTATAGACATTCATTCACTCATCAATATTTTATGTTCTCAACAATTGAGCCCTTAGTAGCAATAGAATTCAACGTCATAATTGTAATTGAATTGAACTAGAGGTCATATTATAAAGTCTCACTATATTCACCAATTCCATACTAACAAACACGAATTAGCAGTTTTGCAACACTATTAGACAGAATACAGAAAATTGAATAGCCTATTCATGAGTAAAGAAAAACATACCCTTCCCCCAAAGAATAAACCTGATAAGACATTTTTGCCACAGTCAACCCAAGGGGATCATGTGAATAATGCCCACCATGCAAATTTTCAAGTGTCTCATCTGAACACTTATTCCCTAAAGAATCAAGTTGTTCACAATTGTCATAGTAACCATCTTCCCAGGTCAACAACCTGCAACGAATTCAAGAACACGAAATAAAATCAAACCCAACACCCGTCTTACTTTGCCAAATACCATTTTATTAACAAACTAAACATCGCTTATTGAACTCACATGCGAGCCCGATGTTTGAGCTTCCAAAAGACGGCATACTTCCACTCCATATTGAAACAGAGGCTTTTCAGTACTCCGTGCAGCTCAGGAGTAGCAGTATCCATCTTTTTCGTCAATGAAAAACACAAATCGTGAAAAAGAAAAACACACGGAGCTGTCACTTCACTTAGCTCTCGAAAAAACAAAAAGAAAATACAAAAATACAACGCCCCTCGGCCCTGTCTCGTTGATTGTGTTCAGCCTTAGGCTGGGCCTAGCTGCCTCTGTAAGAGCCTCTTCCAGCTTGCTTTCTCCGCAATCCGGCTCGCGGCTTTATCGGTGGTCCTACCGTGGCCAGTAAAAGCCAACCCCTGCCCATCCCTCCTCTCCTCAACCAACCTCACTCAACCGCCAACTACTTTTTACAAACCCTAACTGACTCACTCACTCACAGTTCTCCTCACTCAATAACTAACGAATACTAAGAGACCATTCAAATTTCCGAACAACACGGAGGTTTTGTCACTTGTTTTCGACGATTTCGCCATCAAATTATAAGGAATCTTCTTTGAAATTTAACCAAGAAAAAACCGAAAATAAGTAATCGACTGCTTCACGAAAACAGAGTAAAGTGAGAGTGTGTGTGTGTGTGTGAGATTAGCTTATATCCGACGACATGGATAGATCAACCAATGGAATGACAGAATCAATTACTGAAAATAAAAAATATCAAAGTAAGTGAAATTCGAAAAATTGAAAAACTTTTAATCAGTCAGAGGAAACAGAAATTGGAAGGTTTAAGCTACATTAATTGACATGTTTCAGGAAAGAATTAAGTTAAAAAATTTAGTTTTTGAAAGGGAAAGCAGTGCAGAAGAGAAGTGAAAACAAAGACTGACTGAGAAAGAATGTTTTTCAGCAACAAACGAAACAATTACAACGTTTTTTTTTTTTTTTTTGTTTTTGTTTGACACAACACAAATACAATCTCGCTTTTTATACAGCAGAACCTATTTTAAGACCCCGTTCATTTTAGCTTTTTTGACAAAAAGAAAAGATGATAAAACAAACAAACAAACAAAGCGTCGCTTTCTATCATGCGCTGAATGTAGCAGTACGCACCCCCTTATCCCATATCATTCATTCCCAACATAACATAACATTTTCCCCCCTTATCCTACGCATGATGCGCACCCTCCCACCTCCCTCTAACTTTTTTAACATAGATCAAGAAGACTATTGGAAAGCCAGGTAAGACTAAGACTGAGTTGGGTTTGTTTTATGCACAAATATAATATAGACATTTATTTATTTAAAAAAAAAAAAGAAAAAAAAAGAAGAAAAATGAGTAGGACTTTGTAGCAGTGTGAATTTATGGGGAACAAAATGATGCATAAACAAAAGAATATTGCTTCTTATCTTACCATTCATTTGAACTTACCTCACTTTTTCAACAATCATTTTATTGTTAAAAAGTTGTGAAACCTACACCCACAATTTAACATTGTCTTTGTCCCCATTTCCATTTCCATTCTCTTTCTTTATGTGTATATATATATGGCAGAAGAAGATGATGTTGATAAAGAGCAATTTATTTCATGACATATTTATTAAGTTATGTGTGTTGTTGCAGGGCAAGGAGTGAACACCAATTTTTGAGTCTCATGATTTGTTTTTACAGCACGATCTTTTTGTGATTATTGAGATTGATTATCAATCATTCTATTTATTTCTTTTGTGAAAGATCGCTGAATTCACTGCCCATCAAGAACAACAATACAAAAATAAGGTGAATCATTATATGATCAATAATAATCATCCATTACCAAGCTAGTGCCTTCTTTTCTTCAAAAACATTCAATTTGTCGGAACTAAATTTATTCACCAGTAGGCATAATCATGTTTACTATATATTTTCCATCTTTCTCTGTAAAGATTTTTATTAAATGGTTTCAACAATATATCTATATTTATATCTATATCTATAAAGTCAACTAGTTTATGTTATATGCATGAATAAGAAGAGGTAGATGTAGAGGTAGAGGTAGTGTGATGCAAATGATAAGTAATTCTTTCATGTACATAAAAATGGAGAAAGAAATGAGTAGTATCATGAGTACAAAGAGACAAAGTACAATCATTTCTTCTCTTTCTCTCTGATCAATTTGCCGAACCTAATTTTTCAAACCTTTTCTTGATTAAATCCATTACACAAAAACAAATACTATCATCTCATATGGGAATTTTATTTTTATTTTACATCTGGATTCCAAGTTCTTCGCTTTTATCATTTACTATTATATATCTAACTCTTGCTTTGGTTTTTTTTTTTTTCTACATGGAAGTTGGGAACCGAAATCATCTTAATCAGATCTTGTAGTTTAGCTTTTTACAAACATGTAAATCTGGGAAGATGACTCCTTAGTCTCCATTGTAATGAGTAATGGTTTGATCATTCATCGATCTTCCCAAGTCAAAATAGATGGGCGTGAAAATGGAACACCCATTTGAATTTCAATGTTGATATATGATGTATATGTGACACTAGTGCCCATTACACATTTAATTAAATTATATCTTATAGTTGGGTATTCTTTTTTTCTTTTTTTTTTTTTAACCACCTTTGAAAAGTTTAACAAAAAAGAGAGATCATGTTTTAACATGCACAAATTTATGTTGAGTTTAATGGGAAATAAAGCTCTTAACCCTAGTCCCCAATTCAGTAATTAATTATCACTAATCCTGGCCCAACAAAATCTAACTATAGGGAATCTAATCATGATTACCATTTTGCATTAAAACCTCTCTACTCTATTATTTTAATCAAAGTTGAGTGAGACTCATGATTAGTTTGATTGAATATAATTTTTTACAAGTCACGACTCACGTAGAAAAAAACGGATGATCAAGGAAAAGAAAAAAAAAAAAATTCTCAAGCAAAAATTTCATATTGAGGAAGAATATGGGATCTGCCCCTTAGGATGTAACAATCACTGAAAAGTTTTGAGTTTGAAAGTTTGAGGGATGTAAAATCAGAAGAATGGGCAAACTTTGAGTTACGTTGACGTTGATTCATTTGAATATTATGTGATCAGAAATGAAACAATTGTCTGGGGTTACGTCAAAGGTGATGCATGTGTGTAAGGAATAAAAAGTAGTTTTATGCTAAAAAAAGTGATTTCTAGCTGATTCTACCCACCATGGAAGGTACATATTGCTTTCTAACCACGACTCATTCTGGTAAGATTAGGTGCTTAATCCAATATGAACACTTGGAAGATAGGGTGGCCTTAGTGGCATCTCTCGATTCAACACACTACTTATGGATAACTAATTCTTATTTCATCCATTTTAATTCTATTTTTTTTTCCCTCTTCCCCCAACTAAATGAAACATATTCATGATTAATAAGAATTTCTTTGAGTTGTTAGTGACTTGGAAGTAATCCACAGTTGCAGCACTTGGTTTTTGAGATTAAGGAGGGCAGTTTTAGCTGACCAATTTCGATAAGAGTTGTGCATAAACATGCTTAAGATGAAGAATACTGTATTCCAACAGTGAATAGTTACAGCCAATCCAATCTTCAGGAAATATTCAGATACATAAACAGGCTTTTAAGTTTGGAGCTTATATATAACGCTCAATTGGTGGTATTCCGGAGTGAGTATCAGCTATATAAGCAGTAAGAAAATCTTTGTAAATAAAAGGTTTGTATAGTTGAGGACTGCAACTGTTAACCACATCTTTTGCAGGTTCAATATGGGTGTTACTAGAGGGATGAATGAAACTGACTACAGTTTGTTCGTGCCCGACTTGTGTTCGTTATGACTCTATGGTCGACACTCCTTAGCTTACCATTGCTGATAATTTTAATCTGCACCCACAATGACAATTTGAAGGCTAGCTAGATAAGAATTGAAGCATTAATTTATTGTAATTCTTTAATTACTTGACAATTGACAGAATAAATAATACTGTATATTCTGGAACAAATCACTTATCAACATTTTTTTTTCACTGTACACACGCAACAGAACCTAAAGTTTATGAATGTACATTGAACCTAGAATAAGATTTTATAAAAGATATATATTAAGTTATTCAAATGAGTTTGGTGTTAAATGAAATGTGAATTCACATTACACCTCAATCTGCAGGAGTCTACAATTTTGTGCCATTCTTGAACCTTTATATAATTTCAAATGATTACCATGCATTTCTTAATGGGGATAAAGCAATAAGCATTTTAATTACAAGTTGGAGGACACTGATGATGAATGATGATAAACGTAAGGACCATTAATTAGAAGTATTTTTTAATGAAAGCTATGAGAAAGGAGAAATAGGTATGTACCTGTAACATATGGCCGATATTAACAATAAATGCATTAGGGAAAGGGTCAACACCCAGCCATTCCCCATCCTTAAACACTTGCAGCCCATTCACATCTCCTTGGATAAGAAGAGTTATGAGATTCACATCACTGTGTTCAGGCAATCCCAATGTTAAACTCGGATCCGGGCACGGTGGGTAGTGGTTTAATGTCATCAACTGAACTTGGCTCAACTCGTTCTCAAAGTATCCAAATTCAAGTCCTAATCCTTCACGGATTATATCCAAAACCCACAAACTCAGCTTCCTCACCTCAACTGAATAACTTCCAACCACCTCTCTAAAAGATCCAAAATGTTATTGGCTTGATTAATTATAAATTAACTGTGGAATATAAGATATTAAACAATTAAACAAGTGAGCGCATTACCGATACTGGGCAGGCTTTGCAGGCCAAAATTGCATGTGTTCCTCTACAGGATGACAAGGGTGTCTCAGATTATCTCACCAGAAATGTACCTTTTCCTTAACATAGTCTATGCTTGTATGTAATCTACAACTTTGCTTTGGATCTTCAGAATATAAGCTGGCCTTGTCCTCGGCTGGCAGCTCAAAGAACTTCTTGGCACCAGTCAATACATCACGCATTAGCCTCTCCGGGACTCCATGATTAATCAACTGTTACAGTAAAACCATTTGCCAAATAGCCACTTTATATATGTTAGCCTATAATATAAATGGTATATTTCAATTTTCGGATGAATAATTTGACTACTGACATAAGAAAATAATGAATGTATAGCCAACCTGAAAAAATCCATACTCTTGACAGGCCTTCATAATTTGCTGAATTTGTGTTGTTCGATGAGCAGTAGTTTCTCCTCCAAGGTCAATTACTGGAATGGTTTCACATTGCGAAACAATAAAAATCCCAGGTCTGGTTTCTGGTGGTAATATATAAGATTCTGGCACGGCTTGAATGTTGCACTTGGTTGAAATGAGCTTCTCCATACCCTCAAATAAGTTGAATATCAAGCATCAAGAAGATATATCAAAGGATTGTTTGGAAGCTCACTTCGTATTAACCATCAACAACAGTTTTGAGGAAGGTCAAACACTGGCACATGAAATGAATTGTTTTAATCGATGTTTCGTATGATCTTAATAAACAAAGCTGATGAACCTGGGAATCACTACAGTTTGATTCGTCTATTTGGGCTTTTGGTTTATTTACTCCTAATGGAGGAAACTGGGCCGGGTAGGGATCCATTAGAAGTTTTATACAGAACAAGCCTTGCCCTAATCCCATATAAATGAATGAAAATTGGCCAAATATTTTTTTTATCAATAATACTAAATTTACATCACTTCTATACATCATTCTCTTACATCACACTCACATTCAATTAAAATATTATTTTTTAAAAATATTATTTTTTTAATAAAATGTGAGTGTGATGTAAGAAAATGGTGTAAGAATGTGATGTAAATGTAGTATTACTCTTTTTTTATACTCCATCCGTTTCCATATTGACATTTTAGACGGAGTATTTTTTTTTTAAATGAATGTCGTTTAAAAAAAACGACCCTCTCTTTCTTTCTCGTCTTATGCCAATCTCTCTTTCTGTTTTTGGTGTTCCAACAAATTCAAAAAGCTGTTACATTAACTTTTGCATTAAAATGTGTAAAACATCAATTATATGGAAACGGAGAGAGTAATAATTATATCATCACTTAAACTAGACTAAAAGATGGAAATTTTTTATGATGGAGCCTCATTTACATCGTTGAAATTGATTAGTTCTATTTGAGTGCATAAAACAATTTAATTAGTTTTAAATGAAATACAAGAGAAAGAGATATGGTATGGTATGTATCGAAATTTCTAACAAATATTTATTAATATTATTAAATTTTTAAACAACAATAACTTTAAGGTTTTAGGAATTAATACAATTACACGTACCAAGAGAAGATTGTAATTAGCAATATTATTGAATGTGAAAGTTAAATTTAAGTTAGGAGAATCCAATGATATTTTGAAACTTTTGGTCAATCCGCTCTAAGTTTAAGAGATGACAGGTCAACTTGATGTGACAAACCTGGTAACTGATTACTTATATTATATTCTTTATTATTTTGTTTCAATTAACTACATTACCGAAATTACATCAGCCTTCTTTTATAGCTGATCAATGATATTGGAATTTTGAAGTGCAATCGATCAATCGTAGAGGGCCAGGAAATATTCCCATATTTCCCACATAGATATTATAGCTCAGGTGTAGTTGTAAAATGGTTATGTGAATCTGTGAGATCATGGGAATAATGGAGTAAATTTTTGGTCAAATTGTATCTCACATAGTTAAAACAATCAACAATTTAATTGAATCAAGGGTACCTCCAATATGCTGTTCTGCTGTTCTTTATTTCACCAACTCCATCTCCAAGCATGAGAAATCTATATTATATATGTACCGAAACAAGAGATAGATTCAAAGTAAAATCCACATCCAATATTGACGAAGCATGCATGCACGGAACGTACAAGTGTACAAGAATTCATCCTTACATTTCCAGAAAATTAAAGAGAAATATTGTATATGTTTGAAATATCGCTGGCTAATCTTCTCTCAAGACTTCCACTGCCAGCTCTTGAATCTGATGAACTCACCAACCTTGAGGCCACCTATGACGAGGATTCCATCTGGGGAAAAACCATCTCTTTTTCTTCGAATTTGATCCCAGGGCAACATTCTCCTTCCTCGTAAGTTTTGAGAAAAATCCTCTCCCGCTGCGGCTTGGAGTTGGGGCTGCAAGTTGATCAGGTTGATGTTTGTTTGCATGAGTTTGGGTTAAGTAGTTGAAGTCATAGCCCTGAGCAGGGAAGATCTCATCACGAGTGCGGATTGAGTTAAGCTTTAAATACCTTTGTTCAAGTGACTCTTTGGGTATGTTTCTTGCTAACAAGGGAGAAGCAGCGCCCCAGTGATTGTTGCCCAAAGATGGGTGTTGGGGTGTTCTAAATTCTACTAATTCTCTTTGCCTCATTCCTTTAATTTCTATCGCCCCACCTCTTTAATTTCCTCGCTCTTTGCATTGGTATATTTTGGTATCTTCTTATACGGGAAGAAAATCCCAAGACCCGCATTGGATTCTGCTCAAAGTTACAAGAACCTGATTATATTAGTGTAAAATATATTTTTATCGGATTGTGACAGGTAGCAAATTGACAAAGTCCCCGTACTAAATATTGGCTACCGGTTCTCTAAGTCAGCTTGTTGATTGTGACAAGAAGAATCATTTTAGAGCCTGCAATTGCCATTGATCCACAGACTTCTAAGAGCAAATTTATTTTTGAGTCTGAAGAATGATAAAAACAATTCTTTAAAGGACCGTTATTGGTATTCTAATTGTGATTAAGAAATATTAAAAGAAACCTCCTTGACTATCCAAAAGTTGCAGTTAATAGTCTAAAATAAATATTCAAGTTTAACAACTTCTCACATTATATAATTTGATAAATTTGATTTTAAGATATAACTAGTCTCGTGAGATTGAGGAGCCGACTCAAGATTTGAAATAAGTGGAATATTGATATTCAAATCTGAGAAGAAGATTGGTGATAGAAGAGAAACTTACTGTTCTCAGTAGGGCAGAGACATATTCCAGACAAAAGAGAGGAGCATTTGACGATAATGGAGGATGGAAAAGTCCATTTCTACAGTAGAGAAGATGTTCTGATGCTCATCAATCCAAATGGAAGCAACAAAGTCATCACGTGGTCGGTTGGTCTTTTTGGCTTTGTAATCTGATTCATCAGAAACTCCTGTACTTAAAACGATCATATCAACGTTTATATCACATCACATGCATAAATCGAATTCTTGTATAGTTTTTGACCTCTGAAGTTATTCACTCAATAAAGGAGAAAATATTTGATTGACCCAAGTCAATGTCGAACAAAATATTGTGTTAATCGAATCTCTGCACTAAAGGGTGGAGGCGAAAAGAGAATAACCAACAAGAAGAATATTCTTTTATGCCCAATATTATAGTTGTGCGCTACTTCTCTCACCATTCAACTAAAAATATGTTTGGAAAGTGTAGAAAAGCCTTATCCTCCGCTTATGATTCTGGTAAGAAAATAATGTAAATTAAACATCAATGATTAAGAAAAATTCCAAAGAGCCAAATTATTCACAATTTAAATCAATCAGATTTAAACTTTTACGGGATGATGTAATCAGAATGCAAGTGCAGTTCAGTACTATATGACTTAGAAACCAAGCTAAGTTAATTGGTCCAGAAGTACTGTGACCTGAAGTTGATTGTTGTGTGGGTTTTTTCCACTATGAGTTCGCCAATTAGCAAGTGGCACATGACAGTCCGATTTGATAAGCTCGTCAAGCTGGTGTGTTCGATACGGTCGAACATAAAGGGTATGTTCGCCCAGATGTAGCCCGACTCTATGGAAAACCCGACTGATTGGATGAGCTCAATAAATTCAGAGGTCGCCACAAAATACAATCAACATGCGGATAATCATTATCCCCGAAAGAATCGAGATGAAATTGAATTCAAATCTGATTTGATCTCAATCCCCCGAATCACGGGATAATTTCCTTTTGAAAACATTATCCCGCATTTGGCGGGCTTACTATATGTAAATTGAATGTATAAATACCCAGACTCTTTTCAGGGAAAGAGTTCAGAATTTTGAAAGGACAATAAGAAAATAGTGGATGTAGGCATTGAAATTATAAGTCGAACTACTTTAAAAGTTGTCTTTGTCATTGTATTTCTATTTCAATCATTTTAACTTGCTGATTATCCATAATCACGCGCACATTTGTTCCAATTCCGTTAAGGTCAATCGGATCTCTCCAGTTGGTGCGATTTCTCGTATCAACATTTTGGCGCTAAAAGGACGGTTGAATCAAACAACAAACCGTTTCAGTTTAAGGCAATTCAACAAGCACAGATGGCACGTACTAGAAAGTGAAAAAAGGTTAATAAATATTGTGACAAAGTTGGGTCGTTCAACAAGAAGGCTACAACCGCCTTCCATCGGCACAACCTCAGCCAATAGCCGAAACTCCTGGGGCTGGAACTTCCAACCCAAAACACTGTTAGTTAATGGATGTGATCAAATCTCTAACGAATGTCGTGCAAGTTATGCAGCAAGACATGGCAGGTATGAGAAGAGCCCAAACAAGCGACCTTGATAGGCATGTTTTTACTAAGCCAATCCCGACTAAGGGAAACAACCCTAGGACCAATCGCTCAGGTTTGTCTATGCTTGGGGATACACTTCAACCTTAGCGAGGGCCCGCCCATTTCACTAGAAGCCAGGCGCCTCACAATTCAGCTAACACAGAGAGGCAACCTAGAAAATAAATCATGGGTGAAAAAGAGCCATTCATGAATGCTCGCCAAAATAGCGAGATACTCCTAATACTCATGCTAGTTTTAACCCATGCTCAAGGCAAGCCCGCTCATCGGGCTATAATAATAACTTTCAATGATCTGGTTCTAACCGACATTACGAGCAGGATAGTACATACGATAGTACTTATTATCCCAACCATCAAGCTACTGAATCTCACACAAGCGCACACAGTCCGCTGATACGAACGGTCGATCTTTAGTCTCATTTGATCGAATAGAGAGCCAGTAGGGCTCGAACTCAAAACCCTGCTACAAAAGAGCTAGATCAAATGTAGAGAATGCTAGACGACCTGAGAGCCCAACAGGCAAATCAGGCGGAAACTATTGTAAGCTCCCTATTTTCTGAGGAAATATGTCAGACACCATTCCCTCTAGGGTTTAGAGCACCAGAAATGAAGTATGATGGAAACGAGGAGCCGAGAGAACATCTTGATGCATTCAATGACTTCACGAAGTTGCATCTCTAATTTGGCAAAAGGTCGATGTTTTGCTATGACATTGGTGGGAAATGCAAAGAAGTGGTACAAAAGATGAGGCGAACTACATTCTCAGAGAAATCCAAGAGGGAATTTGTGGGAATCATTCTGGAGGACAATCCTTGGCATACAAAGTACTCTGTTAGGGATATTACCGGCAACAATTCATAAAGAGGCAACAAAATTTGTTCACAAATGTGACAAATGTCAGAGGTTCTCTGATATTCCCCAATCTCCATCCCAAGAGCTTAAGATGCTAACTAGCCCCTAGCCTTTCGCAATTTGGAGAATCGATTTGATAGGTCTATTTCCTCAAGGGAAAGGCGAGGTCAAGTTTGTCGTGATTGCTGTGGATTATTTCACCAAGTGAGCAAAGGCCGAACCTTTAGCAACGGTGACAGCGAAGAAAATGAAGGATTTTGTTACAAAAACATCATCTGTAGGTTCGGACTCCCTCACACTATCATCACAGATAATAGGAAGCAATTTGACAACAACTAGTTCATTACATTCTATGAGGAGCTCAGTATAAAGAATAGTTTCTTAGCAGTATATCTACCTCAAGCAAATGGACAGGTTGAGACCGTAAATAAGGTGATCAAGCATACTTTGAAGAATAAGCTTGATGTCTTGTAGGGAAGATGGGCAGATGATTTGCTTGAAGTTTTGTAGTCTTATAGAACCACGACCAGGACTTCTACAGGTGAAACCCCATTTTCACTTGTTTATGGCTGTGAGGCAATTGCACCAGTTGAAGTCGAAGTTAAGACATTCAAATAAGAATTTTTTGATGAAGAACTAAAGGACTCTTTGATGAGACTAAGGCTTGATTTGATTGACGAGCACATAACAAAGTCATAGATGAGGTTCGCTTCCTATAAACAACGAGCGAATAGGTCTTTCGATTCAAAAGTAAAGAATCGAGATTTCGAGAAGGGAGATCTTGTCTTGAGAAAAAATACCTATAGTGAAGGAGAAATTCGCACCAAGTACTTTCCACCTAGAGCATTTAAATTGAACAATCGTCTTGCGAGAGTGGAATGTTGAACATCTTCGAAGGTACTACTAATAAATAAAGTTGGAGTATCTCGAATTATTTTGTATTTGAGCAATTTTTGCTATTCCAATAAAGATGAATTATTTTGTTATTCCGATATGTGTCATAAATTGAGTTATAACTACAAAAAATATATGTTTCATAAAACTCGAAGTCAGAGCTCGACCGGCGAACAAGTATTAACCACGCCAAAGGTCCGGCTCAAGGGTTTGAAACCTGTTCCCCGACAATCAGTACCTCGAAAGTAAATCGAGAAAAACACGCCGAGGGGAAGTCAAATAAACTTAAGCGATAAAGACTTAAGGCGAGTATGTAACTTAAACTCGAAGTCATCGCAAGTTAAAAGACTCATTTTGACACTTGGAAAACTTATAAACATGTCATATATTGACTCAAGTAAATCGACGGAAAAGAAGTCCGACTTCATGAAAGAAAATGCAGCAGTCCAAAGATAAAGAAAAACAATTTCATTGATTAAATAGTCTTACAAGCAAAAAAAAAAAAAGAATGACAACAAAGTGAAATGATCAGTTTTTAGGTGGAGCAACATTGTCGGGCTTCGATGGCACTCTCATCAGCAAGCTCAGCAGTAGCGTCTTTGGCAAGCTTAGAAGGTTTTGTTTGATCTGACAAGTCCGGAATTTTTGTTTGGGTGGTGGCATCAGTGGTAGACTCATATGACTCATCCCCTTCAGAGTCATCATCATCGTTACCATCATCCTCACTGGATAGACAAATACCCTGCCTGCTACCTCAGTCTGGAGCCTTGATATTTCAGTTTGGTACTTTTGAGGAAGGAAGAAAGGAAAAATTAGCATCATGAGTTTTCTTCCACATGAGAGTAACCAGGTTGACCGAGGCCTCCCAAGATTCGACCTTGCCATCCCTCTTTGCCCTTTTCGCCTCGCCCTTGTAAAAAACAACCTTACTTTTCACTTCTTTGAGGTCCTCTTTGATGACTTTCAATCACCATTCATAGTCAGAAGCTTGTTTCTTCAACTCCACTATTTCTTTCCTGGTGATGGATAGGTCATTGACGAATTTGACGTTGGTCTCATTTAGTTGGTCCCGCTTTAACAAGGAGAGTTTGTCCAAGAACTCCCTCTCCATAATGACAATGTCTTTCTGAGATGTTTTGAGCCTCGATAGCT
>WYDK02000059.1:3673458-3688290 GCA_009867345.2 Toxicodendron radicans
CTCACATGGCCAAGGCTCTAAATCCATACCTCAACTAGTCCGATCGGCAAAGAAAAGAAAAGAATAAGAACAAGAAAGAAAAGAATAAGAATAAGAAAGAACAAGAACAAGAAAAGAAAGAAAAAGAAAGAACAAAGAGAAGACAAGAAAGTCAAGAATAAGAATAAGAAAGCAATAAAAGAAAAGAAAGAATTAGAAAGAAAATAACTTTGAAAAGAATAAGAATAAGAAAGAACAAGAACAAGAAAAGAAAGAAAAAGAAAGAACAAAGAAAAGACAAGAAAGTCAAGAATAAGAATAAGAAAGCAATAAAAGAAAAGAAAGAATTAGAAAGAAAATAACTTTGTATTCTATGTTCTTGCTCATGTTAGTTATTACGTGCATGGGTAGATTTTCATATCATGCATTGAAAGTAAATTGCATACACATATGCATACTTGTTATATATATATGTGTGTTGAGAAACGTTTGAGAGAAGAGAAAGCAAGGAAGAAAGAAAACTAAAAAGAAAAGAAAAAGAACAAGAATAAGTATAAGAACAAGGAAGAGAAGTAAGAATGAAGAAAGAAAGAGAGAATGGAGAAGGAAAAGAAAAAAATAAGAAAAGAATGGATTATGAATAGAGAAAGAATAGAAGTAGAATAAGAAAGAAGTCTACGAATGAGAAAAAGAAAAGAAAGAATTCAAGTATAGAAAATAATGAAGAAGAGAAGCTAAGAATAAAGTAGAAAAGAAATAGAAGAGAATAAGTAGAAAATAAAAAAAAAGCTTATGAGAGAAAGAAAAAAAAAAGAATAGAATGAGAAAAGAAGCAAAAGAAAAAGAAGAAGAAGAAAAGTGATATTTTTATTATGTTGAAGTTATTTAGACAACGGAGATTTTAATGGTTTAGTTTGATTTACTTACTAAGCAACTAGTGATCACCCGTGAATTTCAACATTTTGCAGGTAATAGATGAGCACGATCGGAGTGGACAGTCAATGGGCGAGGGAGATGCGGGCCACTGTTCACACGCTCATGTTTTGACATGTATATAGAAAATAAAAGTTTTGTGAATGTGTCTTGTAAATACATGTTTATAATAAAAGAAAAGTCACGCGCGCATGTTTTTATTCATATGCATGTTTTTGTTTTTATATAAGTGGTATATTTTACATGTTTTCTCATCTAGTAAACTAGTAAGAAAAGAGGTGTTACAAACATGTTGGACTCCAATTTTCATTCATTTGCCATCCGTCACTCCTTAAGGCTTTTGCGATTTTGGCGAAACTGTGATTGATTGATTGTCATTTCGGTGTTTTTGAAAGGAGTTTGAGTGTGAGTGATTGGGATTGGTTGTAATTGTCTATTTGGTGATTGTTTGTTGTTGTATTTTTAGGTTATTCTTCTTGCCGGTGACCATCGTTTGTTGTGCATCTTCCCAACCACACCAATTGCTTAACAGATTGTCCCAAAGAGTGTCGCCCTTGACTTCCAGCGATTGAGGAATGATTGTAGGGGGGTTTGGGGGTGAGCGGAGTTATGGTGGAGGGATGTCGGTGAATTGCATGGTGGTGACAAGGTCGATTTCTGGTGCCAAAATGGGTTGAAATTTGGGCTAAGGTCTGTGAAACTTTGACTGGCCAACGATTGGTGGTTGATCTTTGGTGGGAGTATTTTTGTCTTTACAATGAATATTGTTATATTTAACAAAAGTTATTAACGGAATATATCGTTTGGGTAATGAAGTTGTATGGTTTCAAAGCTTGGGTGGGAAAGTGTCATTAGGACATTATTTGGATGGAAAAATTTAGTTTACTTATTAATATTATTGTAAATTAGTTTACTTATCTATCTCATGCCACCAATCAAAAGTAAAGGGCAGGTTTACTTTGACAAATTAAATTTGTAATCATCGATTTCATCAGATCCATTTGTCTTCAAAACAAAATTGGAGATAATTATCTCAAATATTCACATAAAAACATTTTAAATTTCCTTGAAAAAAAAATCAAATTTTTATTTGATCCAAAAAACAATTGGGCCTATTTTTCGAACATTTTGTTGTATATCAGTGTCCATTGGATGAGCCCAATTACCCACGGTCCCATAGAGCCCATCTTTATTCATTAGATTGTTGTGGCACAACGTGATTGGATACGTCATATACACGCAATCAAATCTCATTATAGAGGGGTCCCTAAAACCCAAAATTTAATTTAACCTTGATTAATTTCAGAAACAACGTATAAAACTGATTTCCTTTAGAATTAAGATTCGTGGTCCTAATTAGGGTTTATAACTTTAAACTTTTTGATCATCAGTCGTTAAAATTTTCCCGCGAAAGATGGATCCTGAAGGTGTCATCTTACTCCCTTTCCTTGATCTCATTGCAATAAGGAGAGAGATGTTTATTCAATACTTATTTTAGTTGCTTTTCTGTTGGGTTAAAATTCAGGACAACGAACCCCAGCCAGCGCATCGGCAGTGATGGCTTCACTTCTAAGCAAGAGAGCCAAGCTTCTCGAAGAGCTACGCAACATTGAACGACAGGTGAATTTATTATTTTTTCTTGTAGTTTTCTACATGTATTTAAATTGGGTATTTCTGTATTAACTTTTTCGAGACTGCCTTATAGATTATGGGGTTTTAAATTGAGATTGTGGGTTTACTCAAGTTGGAGTTGTGTTGCATTGTACAAGTATACAAAGAAAAGGGTTGTTAAAGCAATTGGTTAAGCTGTAAGACTGTTCGGTTCCTTCTAGAATGCTTCTGGTCCTGTTAGCAAACCAAGGTAGAGCTTGATTTAATCTTAGGAGTCCAACTGTGATGCTAAATTTTATGGCATATGATACCATGTATGAGGTGAGAGTTCTATTGAATAAAATCATTACTCAATGTGGTCTCATCCTTGAAGCTGATCTTAAGAGGGGTATTTTGTTATACTTCAACCCAAGCGCTTTCACTTATCAGTTCAATACTTTTACCATGCACTAGAAAATGGACCTTTGAAAGTTCTACTAATCAAAATATCCCTGACTGGCAACTTGGTACATGTTACTAGCAATAGCTTTTTCTAGCATTAGGTTCTAGACCCATTAGTAGTTCACTAGCAATGTTTTACTAATTTATGAATCACCAGCAATGCTGAAACCCTCATGCTTAAGATGTGTTCTGAGTATGTACACAAGTCTTTTGAAGGGCTCCTATTCTTATCTAAGAATTTTCCTTGATGATACTGATTTTGGTTTTCTCACTCACCCCATTGAGTTTGATATATATATATATATATATTTTTTTTTCTTTTTCAGGTCTATGATATGGAGACAAGTTATTTACAGGATCCAAGCCAGTGTGGCAATGTATTGAAAGGTTTTGAAGGGTTCTTATCTTCATCTAAGAACACTGCATTGTATGGAGTGGCTATTATATACTTTCTCTTTCATTTCTCCTACTTGAAAAGAATAAATTGTCCTGTCTTATCTTCTATATCTGAAATTATAATCCTAACTAATTTCATTGATGAATCAGTTGTATTTTGCTGACTTCCTTTTTTTTTTAAAAAGTTGATATGTCTTTATAAGCTTGCGGGGTTACTTTGCAAATAAAAATATGAATAATATATAAATAAATTCATAGAGAAAGAGAAAAGAATGATAATTCATTGTGTTTTGAAGTTCCCAATCACAAGTTATGTCATACAGAGAGACCTTAAAATCACATGTTATAGGCATAGATTTAGGATTACTGGTTGTAGATATATTATGAAATACAATAGCTTGATATTTGCTGCATTATGAACTTATTTGAACATAACTATTGATGCTTGTGGCTGCAGCTTGAAGCGGTCAAGGAAGTTCCAGCCTGAAGATAGGCTCTTCTCTTTATCTTCAGTCACCTCACCAGCAGTATGTATTCTGAATTGTAATTGTTTAGTAATATAGAAAATCCCCAAGCACTACTTATGCATCCTTTCAGTTTTCTTTTGAAAATAAATTAGGAGGTTGTACTGAATACTTCTTTATGGGGGTTCTCTTCTATTTTTCTTTCCTTTTGTCAGGCTGAAGAGCAAGCAATTGGACGAGATGGTGAGCCCATAAATGCAGGCTTTTGAATGTTATCTGCCTTTTTTTGTTATTATTTTTTCTTCCTTTGCATTAACTGTAGATGGGAGATCAGACTATGGTCCAGGTCGGTCTAAGGGTGGAGGTTTCTTTGGGAACGGGCAGTAAGTACTCTACTGTTTTATTCTCATTAAAATTATTATGGTATGATTGAGGCTCAAAATGATTGATAACAATGATTAATATAAAGCACCATGATGTTTAAAATTATATCATCAGTGATGTGAAACATGTGTGCTTAAACTGTTTCAGAGGAAAACCAAAGAAGGGAAGAGGCGCTTCAAGAGATGCAAAAAGAATCAGGCATTCAAGTGAAGATTTTGACTATGATGATGATCCTGATGTGACGTTGTAAAATTGGCTGTTCATTGCCCTTTTTGTGCGAGATCTGCTGGAGCCGGAGCCTGAGGCAGATTGTTTTTTGCTTATAAGATCCTGTTAATGGCAGAAATTATAATTACTCAGGCAAGCAAAAACTTCATTTGACTGATGCAAAAAGGAATCATGAACTAACTATAATTATCTGAGAGGTTGTTCCTTTTGGCAGATAATATGTTAATGGTATATTTCATGGCTTCAGTTGTCGACTTAATCTTATTTGTTTAATTTATAGAGAAAGATTGAAAGATGAAGTTCCCTTATAAATCTTATAAATTGTGTTAGGTTGGAGCTTTATGAACATTGTCTGTGTAGCAGCAAGGATTATTAATGTTTGTTCCCGCTCTGAAAGTCAGGTTGAAGTGCACTCAAATTTTAAGTAAGCAATAGAATCACCTGAATTTTTGTCTGATATTGAACACACCGCAGATGCTTGGCACCTTTCACTTAATAGTAAAGTGAATTGAAACTATCTTCAACGAACTATTTACATTTAGATTGAATTCGGCGATTGATCTGCATGTAACTAGTTGAAGTTATAAATAATTAAACTTGCATATTGCAAAACTATATTAGTAGTATTGATGCCACAAATCTAACAGATAAGAAACACTTGAAACTCTATTAGCTCAAAATGTCAAAAGCTTAATGGGCTTGGCTCTTTAACCTAACAAGTCCGATCAATGAGATACACCAAGCACTAAGACTCTGTCGTTTCGCATTTGCCTCTTAAAAAAATTATTTTCTCATTATTTAAAAAAACAAATTCTCGTATCGGTAACTCCGACTGTGACGGCGTGAAACCCTCTTATCCTACGCTACTCTCTTCGCACTGGTTCCAGTGTTCATGAACCTACTGGTATTTATTAATTCACGCACTTACAAATATTGAAAAATAACTGAAACTAAAACTAATTCCGTGTTTTTAAGGAGAAAATCGACTTATTAAAGAAGAAGAAGGACCCAGATAAAACTATGGCGATGGAAGACATCCCAGTTGACTGGTTTGAGACCTCCAATTCCATCACGCGCCACTACCAGTTTAAACCCGACGGCTACCTCTCTGTCAGTTTCTCTTCCCATTTAACAATACCCATGTTGCAATTCCTTCTTTTTAAAATTTTTTTTTTTTTAATTTCTTGTAGGTGAAGGTTTTGGATGACTCCAGACCAGTGTACCATAGGGTGGTTGAATCTTTCTTAAATAAATTCTTCCCATCCGGTTATCCGTACAGGTAACTCATTTTGTGCAGAGGGGCACTAGTTAGAATAACTTGTTTTTAATTTTTTTTCTGCTGCGGTTATATTTTGTGGGTGTTTTATATTTGTAGTGTGAATGAAGGGTATCTTAGATACACACAATTTCGGGCTCTGCAACACTTCACCAGTGCTGCATTATCAGTGTTGTCCACTCAGGTCTTTATCTCATACTTTCAGTGTTTCCAGTTATTATTAATTGTGCTGCTAATTGTTCTTGGTCGGTATGTACGTGCAAGAATTGCTTTGATTTGGGACGTCATTTCTTGGTATTCTTACTCTTTTGCAGTCACTGCTATTTGCTGCAGGCTTGAGACCGACTCCTGCACAGGCAACTGTTGTGAGTTGGGTAAGTTAAGTTGTTATTGCTTGAATTAATGATTGATGTCTAGCTGTAATTGCATTTTTGTTTAAGAAGTTTTTGTTTGTGTTGTTGATGAGCAGATATTGAAGGATGGAATGCAGCACGTAGGGAAGCTCATATGTAGTAATCTTGGTGCTAGAATGGATTCAGAACCAAAGCGTTGGAGGATCTTAGGTTTGCATCTTGACTCTGGACATTGTTTCTTTCTCCTCCTTTTATACTTGCTTTTCATGCCTTCACATAATCTTAATGGCATGGAGTTAGCTCTGTGCTATCTAATATCTATGATATTTTGACTTTTATAAATGTCTAACAAGAAAAAGATTCTAACTTGCAGCTGATGTCCTCTATGACTTGGGCAGTGGCTTGGAAGTCCTTTCTCCTTTATGCCCAAGTCTTTTTCTTGAAATGGCAGGCCTTGGCAATTTTGCGAAGGTATGTGGTTTCTTCTTTAATTTGATTTTCTCAAGACCCAGCGTTTATATTTTCCCTCAAAAGTTTAGTAGTATGTTGAATTAATAAATGATTTTTGTGGTTAGCACCATTAAATCAGAGCGAAAATGAGAGGGAAGTTTGCTGCACAACTTGTTTCGATTCCCCTCCTTTATTCTTTTCTTTTATGTTCTTTCAAGTTCATGGCCACTGAATAAATTCTTGCCCTCAGTTTTGCAGTCATTGATACCTCTATGTTGAAATTTACTTCAATTTTCTATTTGATAGGGCATGGCAGTGGTTGCAGCAAGAGCAACCAGATTGCCCATATATTCATCGTTTGCCAAAGAAGGGAACCTTAGTGACCTATTTGCAAAAGGGGAGGCCATCTCAACCCTTTTTAATGTTTTTGGCATGGGAGCTGGGATTCAGATGGCATCTACTGTTTGTTCATCAATGCAAGGAAAGGTATTCACTTTTTGATGAAAATCTAATTTCTTTTGTCAATAATGTACTTTTTTGATCTCTTTCCTTAATAATATACTGTGCATGAAGCTGGTTTTATATTGAAGCACTGTACTTCAAATGTTATCAGTGATTTACTGTCCTATTGTTTCTTTACGTACAACATGTATATTATCAGTGTTGTTTATGACTTTTTCTGACCTGAAAATTGAAATTCATTCATGTCAAATAAGTACCAGAGGTGAGAGCATAAAATCAAAATTTCATATTTTTAAGATGAGCTATGTTTTCTGTGGTATTATATGCTTTTATTCTCCTTGAAATACTGCATGAGTCTGATTGTTGGGGTGTTCTGATGTGTATCAGATTGCCTATCATATTGTTTCTGGCAAGCAACCTTTTTTCCCCTATTTGAAAAGCCTTTAGGAAACCTAAGAATAATGATTTACAGATCCTTATTCTCAAATGAAATTCTTGGAAGAGAAACTATTACTATATGCTATTAAATTCATTTCACAAGTCTCATCTTTGTATAGGAATTTTGTTTCTCAATTGAAGGAAGAACACTGTTGAAATTTTGGTTCATGTCTTTATTTGACATTATCTACAGTTAAGAGGATTTCTTATGTTTTTGGCGTAAATTTACCCATTTTAGCAGCTACTGGAGTCTTTTTTTTTTTATTGGCATGCTGCCTATTATCAGCTTTTTACTGGAGGAATGGCACAAATAAAAAAATGGTCGACAAATTTTTAGATGAGTGGTTCGCATTCCAAACTTGTGACCATGAATATATTCTTGCAGTTGGTAGTTGGGCCCCTTCTTTCTATCGTACATGTGTATTGTGTCATTGAAGAAATGCGTGCTGCTCCTGTCAACACATTGAATCCACAGAGGACTGCAATGATTGTGGCTGATTTTGTAAAGGTGTGTTGAATGAAAATTGTGCTCATTGGTGATTGTTTTTCATCTCTCTGATTCTTGATTGGAACTCAATTCAGACTGGCCGAATATCTAGCCCTGCTGATCTAAGATATCGAGAAGATCTCTTATTTCCTGTTCGACTTATAGAAGATGCTGGCAGTGTAAAGGTGGGCAGGGCTCTGCACAAAGTTGTCAAGCCTTCAAAACTTGAGGAATTAAAAGAGATATTTGGTGAGGAGAAGTTTGTTTTAAATCGTGGAAATAAATGGACTGACATGGTATTAGAGCACAATGCTACAGGTGAAGATGCATTGAGGGGTTGGTTAGTTGCAGCATTTGCTGCCACCATGGAGAAGTCTTTCCATGATCCAAGTACTACTGTCTTGGTAGACGCTTATGAGAAGATGAATAGCGTGTTCACCCAATTTCTGAGGGAACTGCAGGGCAAAGGATGGCATACTGATCGTTTCCTTGATGGAACAGGTAGTCGCTTTTCATGGTAGTATTTTGGGATTCATGGGATATATATATCTTCTTCAAGGTAAGAGATTTTAATATTTAAATTGAGTAGAGTAAATGCTGAGATGGTTTTGGTGTTTTAGATATTAGGCGAGGTACTCGATTGTAACTTCCTATTGGTTGATCCAATGTAGGTCAATGTAATGAGCCTTAACTAGCCTGATCTGGATTAATTGAAGTAGAATCATGAATGAAGTTAGTGAGATTATAGAAGTAAAACCATAGAAAAGAAAAGAAAGTGTAGCATTTGATTTGATGAAGATATGAAAATTTTAGGTTATTTATGATTCCTTTGAGAAGGCCAAAGATTTATGATGTAAGGGACTAGGTGTTTATTTTGATTTTCCTTGAGACCAACATGCTCTTGTGTTCATGTAATTGATGATAAAGTTATCCATGAAGCAAGTGGCAATAGCAATACCAATTGTAAGTCAGTTCAAACTTCAAAATTAGCTAATGCTTATTCATTGTTGGACTTGGACCTTGAACTAATTATTGTTTATAGCATTAAAAAGAGCTCCACTCTTGTTACATTTTATTGGCTATCATTAAAACATATATTCAAGTAATAAAATTAGCACAAGTCAAACAGAGCGTGCCAATGCCATTCTACCCAGCCAGCAGCCTTTTAACTATTATTATAATTGATCCACTTTATTATAAAATAAAATTCTGGTTAAACTTTAATATTAGGGCAGATGACCTAAGAGATGGTGATTTACCATCCAATATTTGAATGAAAACATATATATAAAAGAATATATATATTATTGGCACAAAACAAAACCATGATAAATTGTTCTGTCTAGTTTCGCATCTTTGAATGAAATGAAGTTGAAATAGAGAAAATTATGAGATACTTGTTCATACATACCAAACCCAAGTCACGTAAGTGCTAATGTCAATGATTAACGTTATTATCAAAGTATTTAAGTCATATACTACACAGTTTTATACATTGACTCTGGCCATGATTATAGTAAGAAAATAAAGAAATAAAAGGATACGTGTAAAGCAAACCATTTTCTATGCACATTTCCCATGAGGCAGCCAAGCCGCCCAAAGACATATCTGGATCTGGTAGTGTCGGTCCTGTCGGAAAGCTCAAGGATGCAATTTACTATTAAACAACTTTACTCTGGGTCCGGGTACAGTCAAAAGAGTCAATATTTTGTTTACGATGGATGGATGGATGGATGGCTGGCTCCAATCCCCACAAGTCAATAAGTCATAGTAAGTTGGCTTAATCGCATTTCATACTCTTTTTCACTTTGGATTCAAGTAAAAGTTTCTCTTTATTATTATTATTATTATTATTATTATTTATGACGAAATGGGACCATCTGCGTCAACTTCAACCTCCTCTCTGAAAATCAAACTACTTTTTTCTTATTAATTTTAATACCCAGAAAGATGCTTCTTTTCAATGATTTTACACCATTCCTCTCTATTTCATCATACACTACTCAACTGCTTATTTTTTATACAAACTAAATTGATCCCTTCACAATTAAATACTCTGATTGTAAGTAATTTTTCAAGCCTTTTAATTAAGAGAACATGTATGAACAACAGTACTGAAATCAGTTAACCTCCATCTACCCATGGATTTGAATCAACCCAATTAAATTTCTTACTTTGTATAACATTTTCTTCTTCTTTTTGTTTCTATTTAACTTGAATTGACCACTTGTGCGACAAAACAATGCGACTTTTTACCTAAATTTTGACACTACTAGTTGGTAATATCCACTCCTCTCATTTCAATACTTTCATTATATATATATATTCATAGACTAACATATACTCTTTCTTCTCAATCTCGCACACTTTTTTTTTGTCATAACGATGATTAAATCGTTGTTGAAAATTTAGATATATTAGTCAAATAATATGATTGAAGGTACTGTTCATAATACAATCTTTGAATTCTAATACTTAGATGGCAGAGATGAAACAAATGCAGAAGTGAGTTTGGTAGCCTTTTCGTCTGAGATAGTTCATGATTTTATATATTATATAATGTTATACGATCTGCTATATTAATTTGATTAATTTAAGCTTTTATGAGGGGACCAAAGTAAGGTTTGGTCAGCTGCATATGACCTTTTTTTTCTGTCGTCCCTATTGATTTAGCAGAGGACCTCACTTGCCAAATAATACTTGTAACAAATACCATATATTTGGCAGGGAAATCTACTCAGCTCTTTCGGCCTACCAACGGCCACACTCTCCTCCACTAGCTGCTTTCTTTGACCCCCACTTAACGCTATTACTATCGCCAAATAACAAAATACTAAAAATTATAAGAAAAAATTTATTTCTTCAGACACTGCTCATCTTCAATTATTCATCTATTGCACGTTTGTGTGCATGTATGTCAGTATGTGTGTGTCTCACGTGTGTAAATGTACTCTAACCTTATTTCAATTTCGTGACAAATCTTAGTACTTCAATTAAATTCCTTTTCATGAATTTTATTCTTTGCAAAAGCCAATTACACCTCAATTCATGGCAGCCCTCTTCTCTGTTGACCATATAACCCAAGTTTCAACATCATTTGCAAAGATTTTAGGCTACAACATTGTCCTTGTTGGGACGATTTATCTCATCTTTGAAAAGAAAAGAGCACCCTTTTCACGAATACCTGTTAAAAATAAATACACTGGTCAGATTATGACCAAGTAAACATAAATTTCATTTGATGTCACAATTGAATCCAGATTGCATGAATTTAAAGTTGATGCATATGTACATACATATACCGATATTTTAAGCATATTCCACGTGTTGATTGACCATCCCACAAATTACACCACTACAACTCACGAGAGAGAGAAAAACGACGAGTTCATCGAAATTGTAGGTAGACTTGATTATGCCTTTTGAACATCAAGTTATATACTTTTTTTATTTGCAATTTAAATGGTATGTTTTGGACTCTTTTGTCCCACTGCACTAGTACTTGGTGGCTCTTGCCTCTTTTGTGTATATATAGAGTTTCATGGCCTAACATTCATTATGTTTTGCTTTGAGTTTCTGGGTTCATAGTTCAAGACTGAATACTAATCAACAAAAGGTTACTTTCCTCTCCGTTTAAGAGTTAGCAGCTCCAAAATGGTGAGAGCTCCATGCTGTGAGAAGATGGGATTGAAGAAAGGTCCTTGGACTCCGGAAGAAGATCAGATACTCATCAATTACATTCAACTTTATGGCCATGGAAACTGGCGAGCGCTTCCCAAACAAGCCGGTAATTTCATACAACCTCAATTCATCAAACCCTTGAACATGTGAATGCTTCTTGTCAGAAAAGTTTCTGTCCACCGATTTTCTTTCACTTCTACATATGATCGAGTTTGTGATTTCTCTTTCCTGGGAATTTCACAAAATGCTTACTTCTTGATTTATTTTCCTGGGAATTTTCTCAGAATGATGTTAATTGTTGGTTTTAACATATTACTTTAATCTTTCTCAGGTTTGTTAAGGTGTGGAAAGAGTTGCAGGCTGCGGTGGACAAATTACTTAAGACCAGACATTAAACGAGGAAATTTTAGCAGAGAAGAAGAGGAAACCATCATCAAGTTACATGAAGTGTTAGGAAATAGGTAAGTAATCTCATTTCCTGACTATAGTTTTCTTGAGAATAACACAAATAAGAATCTGTGATTGAATTATCAGAGAAAAGATTAATTTACCTCGATTTAAATTGAAAAAAAATAAGAGCATATATGTGTTTGTTTTTATTATCTGAGTAGAATAATGGTTCAGCAGTAGAAGTAGACAAATAGTATAGGTTTAGAAAATATGTGGGACTGAGAAGATTCCTTGATGCAAATTGTTGATGTAATTATAAAAATTAAATCACGTTTTCCATAGCACGCAACTACTGCTAGACAAGATTAGCACTTTGAATGGTGCAGAAAAAAATCTTTTCATGTGACACAACAGAGACTAAAGTACAAAGATTTTACAGTATTAAAAATTCTGAAAGAACAGGATCATCCCATTGTTTAATCCAAATCCTAATGTGATTCTTTCCATGATTTCAGATGGTCGGCAATTGCAGCAAGATTACCGGGAAGAACAGACAATGAAATAAAAAATGTATGGAACACCCACTTGAAAAAGAGACTCAAACAAAACCAAAGCCTCTCCACCACCGTAAGCGATGTTTCCAAGTACAATTATAACCAAGACGCCAAAAAGGAACAAGAACACGTGAATATTAGTATCCATCGGAGATCCGAGAGCACAGAATATATTAATCACCGTGGACCAGTCTCTTCTCCACAAGAGTGTTCGAGTGAAGTTTCGTCGGTTACTAGTGTTGATCATAACATCAGCAATAATATTAACAACACGTGCATGAAGTTGGAGCCGTCTTCATCGGATCAAAGTTTGTTTGAAATAATAGATGAGAATTTCTGGTCTGAAGTGTTGTCAGCTGATAGTTCAGTGATGGAGAGTGATTTTACGGCAGTTGGTGTCGACCCAGAACTACAATTTTCATCGACTCCGGTTGCGGCGGCTACGATTGAACCCCTCAATAACAGTTGTAATATGTATGACATGGACTTCTGGTACAATCTCTTCACTAGAGCCGGGGAGATACCTGAATTACCAGGGATTTGAGCAAGAGCAATGACTGTTGGTTGTATTTTTTTTATAAATTTTTAGATGAGAAATGGAAAATTATTTTTATCTAACGTTGATCGATATGCTATTTGAAAACAAAAATTAGAAGTAGAGTTGATGTATATATTTGATCATGAGTTTGCAATTTAGATCTTTATTTATTTTTTATTAATTTAAGCGTAAAAGAATTAATTAAAGTCAGTGGTGCATCAAATTGTCATTAACTAAATCTTCGTGATTGGTCAAAATCTATTATAACCTTCAACAGAGGCACGCTCCAGCAATATCTCAATTAGATATCTTATAATATCAAACTATGTTTATTCAACTTTGACATAATTGAGGCTGCTCTCTCTGATGCAACAACTGTGTGTGTCCTTAAATTAATAAACGGGGCTCCACTTAATTAGTGAGCATGATTTCGTATCAGATATGGAGTTATCGCTGTTTACATTATTATAATCCCTCAATTAAAATACATTTTAAGCTATGAATTTGTGACGTTTAAAAAGTTTAATAAAAGTTTCACGTGGTGCATTCCTTGTGTACATAACATATAATTTATTTGAATGGTTTACTTAAACTACATTTGCAAAATATTTATTTAGCTGTTCTAAATTTTTGAGAAGGGAGGGCCAGCTTCCGGTGCGCTATCTAGGCGTGCCATTTATCACCTCCAGGCTAGGGATGGGCATTGGACCCACACCCGCCTTGCCTTGCACCCGTCCTGCCCCAAGCTGCACCCGCCTCGAACCCGCACACGCACCTACCCTGCATCCGCATCAGACCAAAATACAATAAAGTAATAACGTTAGCCTAAAATTTTCTATTGCATTCTATTTATATGATAAAATTAGTTCATATTTTTGTAATTACTACACTGATCAAATTGTTTACCTTGTCCAAAAAAATATGAATAATTGAAAAGTTGTTTTCACAACCTAATCCATATTTTATTTGAATAACTATGTCTGATTAAACATGACATTGTAATGCATTTGTTATTATATTTTTTTTATTAATTTATCAGATAAAATTTTAATAGACATTATTGTATCATATGTTAATATCTACAATTTAACAAAATCATATTAATAATATATGTGAGCTTTTGCCTTAATGTAATAAATCTAATACTATGAGGTATGAGCATTGAACACATCCTCTTTTAGTCATTATTAATCACTAAATCAGTTAATTCCGTGGCTTTAGTTGTTATCATGACTGTCGTTAATTCTTTTGATGATGACACATAATGAATTTGACAAAAAATCAATACATACATTAACGTGATTGTCGCATTACATTATTAATATCATTCATTTTCTTTGCTCTCATTAATTCATATGAAAACGCAAGCCTAATAAAACGAATAAAATTGATGATTTAAATTAATAATATGATATTGATCTTAAAATTGATTAATTGATTAATTGATAAATTGATAAATTGAATAATTGATTAATTGATTAATTGATTAAGATTTAAGAGATTATAATATAAACCTAACTAACAATTTTAATCAATTTATCTTATAATCAATTCTAATCAATTATTCAATCATAATCTCTTAAATCTTAAATCAATTCTTCAATTATAATCAATTGATCAATTAATCAATTAATCCATTTTAATTTATAATCACACGCTTAATTAATCAATTTTAATCAATTAATAGATACTCTCAATTGATTACAATCACTTAAATCTTAATTAATTATAATTCATTAATCAATTATAATCACTTAAATCTTAATC
>WYDK02000059.1:3723882-3754606 GCA_009867345.2 Toxicodendron radicans
TTTTTTGGGTGGGAATATGTTGTTAACTCTTAAAAAAATTATTAACTTTTCATTGTTTTGGACTGGACCATGAAATCATTTCTGCCCAAAATAGTTTTTAAATAATTACAGAAACATCATAGTTCAAACGGAGTTTTCATAATAAGAAAAAGAAACATCATAGTTCAAATGGAATAATAAATTTTTTTAAGAAAACGATAGTTGGAGACGTTGCCGCCTTCTAAACATAAACAACAAGCGAATATCTACTCAATTTTACCCCTAAGGGAACTAGCAATTGCCCAAAAGGTCCCTTATCAGTGGCTATATAATTTGGCAAACAAGGTTAGGGCGGCATAAGCTCGGCGTTAGAAAAACAGTATAAAAATGCAAAAGCAAAACCTCTCTCTAATCTTGTAAAGAGCGGAGTAGCGAGTGATGTCGCAAGCAGTTCATCCCATATCTAACAATTTCCCAGGTAACTTCAACTTTGACTTCAAAATTAAGACTGAAAATGAAATGACCGCTTTAATATTTTAGTTTTCATTATCCTTTTCGTCCATTGCAGTTTCTGAACAATAACGCGAAGCTTTAGGGTTTTACTCATTTCGATGCGCTGTTGTTTATTGTAGATTCTGTATTTATGTAAATTCTAGCTATTCGTTTTTTTTACTAAATAAGCCAACTGGCAACTGGATGTCTGAACATTGTCTTGTCAAATTTAATTAATCCTTTTGCCACACAGAGCGTAGAGGGTTTTGTTTATTATTAGCAATTTATTAGGGATGAGAGGCGGAGTTTAGGGGGATTTCTTTAGTTAACATGTACTATTTCGTTTAAGAGATGGATTTTTCAAGGTGTGGGTCTTGCAAATTCGTGGCCTACTCCTTCCCTTTAAGATTTAAGTACATAAGATAACTTTGGTGATACTGACTAAAAGGTTGGTTGTGGTTATGGTCGAGGCTATAGCCTACTGCTTTGTTCGGATAGTTTTTTGGTGGCCAGTTGTGGCAGCTATGGTGCTGTTGTTTTCAGGGTTATGGGAGTGCTAATTTGCTATTGCCAATGTGAATATTGCCATTAATCCTCCCACTGATATTTTAATTTTGAAGCAATTTTTAATGGGTCTATTTTGATATGTAACATTACTATCAAAGTTCTCATCATAAACATCATAAACCTATATAAAAATCTAGTTTATAGGACAACTCAATCATGTATCTTGAAGGAATGATGAGAAATTCTGGAGCATATGCTGAGGCCCAACTCACATTGTAACTTCATCATTATCAAGCGGCATACTGTGCTCTCGTTCCTTTCTGCATTTCATTTTGATCCAGGTTCCAGTTAATAGAGGTTTATATTTTGTAATAGTTAGACTATTTTGATTTTGTACCCCTATATTTCAGTCTTCCTCTTTATCTTCTTGAAGAAAAAACCCCCATAAATGAATTATAGGTAAAATAAAGTGTAAAACTATTTGATTTTGAGGAATCCTTGCTGTGAATATATAGGGTAAGACCATTAATTGTGAGTCATTCTTTTTCTTGCCAAAATGTGCATGGATTTTTGTATCATAGTTAAGTTCTTAAATTAAAAATATCTTATTGTAGGTTATGGGTCATCGGAAGGAAGGTGTCTCCCATGCTTGGGTGTTTCTGGAAAAGCGGTGGCTCTGTCTTCCTGCTCTTCTCGTGGTGATCTCAGAATTCGCTTACAGGTCAAGATTGGAGCAGTGAAATGTGATGCCAAAGGAACATCATTTGTGTGCAAGGCTGGTTCTGGGAGTTATAGGAGAAATCCTGACATGAGACAAAACAGAAATGGATTCCGAGGCAGGAACAGGCAAAATGAAGAGAGGGATAGTTTTGATGATGAATCTGAACTGTTATCTTCAAAAAATGGGCCATTACTCTCCCTCTCCAGTTCCCCAAAATTCCAAGCAACCTCAGCCCCAGGACCAAGAGAGAAGGAGATTGTTGAACTATTCAGAAAGGTCCAGTCTCAGCTTCGAGAAAGAGCAGCAGCTAAAGAAGACAAGAAGATTGAAGTGACACAGGGACAACGTAAAGAGAGTGAAACAGTAGATTCTCTCCTCAAGTTGTTGAAGAAACACTCAGTTGAGCAAGGTAAGAGGAAAAGCAGCAGTGGCAGCAGCAAAGACTTGGTTGTGGACCAGACTGAACAGAATGCTGTTTATGATGAGGATAAAAGCACAAGCTTCTTTGATTCAAGTAGTAGACTGGGGGCTGAGGCTCGAGAACCTAAGGAACCTAATGCCTCTTCTTTAGCAAGACCAGCATCAAATTTCAGACGCAGGTCTCCTGTTACTCAATTCAAATACCAGCCCATTCATCCCAGTGAAGAAACTATGAATTCTGTCGCACAATTAAATACTAGTGGGAAGAGGAAGAAGAGTTCAGTTGAGATAAGTACCGACTCCAGACATCAGCCTGAACCAGAACTTGAGCTGGGGTCAGAGCCTGAGCATGATGCCAGCTTTGTGGATGGGGATGTCTATGATGAGGTATCTGACAGTGAACCAAATATTCTAGTTGGCAATGTGTATGATGAGGTATCAGACAATGAGTCTGATGTTGTAGAAGGCAGAGTATACAAGGCATCAGAGGGCGAGTCTTCAGATATTGATAATGCTGATAATGATGAAGATGGAGAGAAAGAGGAGGATATTGAACATCCAGATTTTAGTGCTTTGAAGCTCCCTGAACTAAGGGCAATTGCCAAGTCTCGTGGAGTGAAAGGGTTTTCAAAGATGAAGAAAGGCGAGCTGGTGAAGTTGTTAAGTGGTAGCTCAGACTGATTACTAATCAGGATTTAAAAGGCAAGAGAGAGACCGCTTACAATTTTGAGACTAGTTGTGAGATTCTCTTTTTCGTTTTCTTATAGTTTTGCTTCTGTTGTCTTCAGTTGATCACTTCTATGTAATGTTTTGGCCCTTCAACATCTTTTGAGGACTTGGTAGTTGTGAATCAACAGAGATAGTGATTTAAGCTAGCCTCTGCTATTTTTTAGCCACTTTCAATCCCTAGAGTATTCATCTGATTTTTTTTTATACTAATTTATCTTGTTTTCTATTTGAAAAGTAGAATGAATATTCGAGAAACTTACGTTGATTTGTAATGGCAAAGTGAGCCTTCGTCTAATTTATTCATTTTCGCTCAGTCTTCATAGGCGCATGCTATCTTTGATTGATTCATTTTGACAGAAAGAGCTTATGAATTTCTTGTTTCTACTTTCTGTTGCAGAAGAAAAGATCAAAAAATCGATTTAAAAAAAAAAAAAAAAAAAACTATTGGGTCAGAGGTTTTAACGGGCTTCAGAAGCATGCATGAGAACTGTCGATTCAATAGTTCACAAGTAAATAATCATCTTTCACTTCTCTAAATTTGGCACATATAATATAACCCTGATCTCCCATTTTTATTTTTGAAATTTGAAAGAAAATTAAAAAAAGAGGAAGAAAAAGGAATGGCCGATATCAAATGAAAATGATATGATTGATGAAAAATGTCAACATTATTTGTGCGCGTCACTCACACCATATAACAACCCTAAACTCGGACAAAATCTCATCTTCTCCCTAATTTCTATCTTTCAGTTTAGTTTGGAGAAACAACTCACAAACACCCATCTCTTAGTTGCTAAGCTTTCTTTCAGAATCCCGTCAAAATTCTCATCAACTTATCCTTAAAAAAACTTATGGGGCAAAGTCTGAATTCAATGACCCACCACCAACTTCATCAACAAAAATCCAAAGACGAACTCCTCTTTCAATGTGTCAGTACCGGCAACGTTGACGCCATCAATGCCCTTCATCTCCAAGGCGCCAATCTTGAGGTAAAGTAGCTAACTTGCGAACATATTTTAACTGCATCATTTGTTTTAATTATAATCTGGGGTTGTGTGTTTAATGCAGTGGATTGACAGAGAAGGCAAGACCCCGCTGATTGTGGCATGCATGGACTCTGGCCTTATCAATGTTGCAAAGACTCTTATTGAACTTGGTGCCAATGTCAACGCTTACCGTCCTGGTAAAGTTTCTTTTTGTTACTGTTAGTTACCAAGTGATTAATGTTGTGTGCGAGGTGAATTTAACTTGTAATTAAGCTGATTCATTAGTTTCTGGTAGGTCGTCATGCTGGAACCCCTTTGCATCATGCAGCCAAAAGGGGATTGGAACCAACTGTTAGGTTACTTCTCTCTCACCGAGGTCTGTGTTGTTTTATCTGTTTATTATGGTCTTAAGATTCTGTTGCTCTAATGGACAGTGGACTGTAACTTAATTATTGTTTTCTATGAAACCATTTGAACAACTGAAAACAGTAATAATAATCACAATCTTAAGTTATATGAAGGCATGAGCTTTGTTTCTGTGTGCAGAAATGAAGTATGATAGTTTTTAGCGATTTTGCTAATTTTTCAGCCAATGCTCTTGTGAGGAATGACGACTGCCATACTCCACTTGATGTTGCAAGAATTAAGGGGCATACAATTGTCATTCGTACAATTGAGGTGTGCTTGATAATTGTTTATTTTGTAATTTATCTGAAGTTATTTATGTTTCATTAGAATATTGTTTTATTGCCTAAGCTTTTATATTAGTTTTGTTGCTCTTTTGTTTCTAGAGTCATATTTCCTATTTCTCTGGCTGGCTACGGGAGCTTTATGGTCCAGGTTTTCTTGAAGCATTAGCTCCTCAGTTGTTGTCGAAAAAAATGTTTGTATCATACTGATTTTCTTTATTTCTACACACTTCATTTATGCTTTTTATTATAATGATTTCTTTTATATAATATTATGTTGTCAAAATGCTGAATGCTGTAGCAGCACTTATGTGGATTAATAGGCTTATATAAGGTGAAGGGCCTTTTTGTTTCTTTTGAAAAAAAAATTATTTTGGATGAACACCCTGAGAAGTAACAATGCACTACAGCAAATATTTTCAAAGGCTTTTAAGCTTTGCTCTTACTATTTGACCTGGCACTGCATTTAACTAAGGTTCGTTAATTGTAGTTGGGCTGTTGTTATACCTTGTGGTTCTGGTAATCCCACGAAGCCTCATAGATTTGAGCTTGCCATGTATCCTACGTTGCAGGTATGCCCATTTTAAATTTTTGAGTTGCTTCCAGATATCATTTTAATTTCTAAAATAAAATAGCATAGAACTATTTGTGTGTCCTGTCAAGGATTATTTTGCACATTTCTAAAGCCACGTTAGTGATCTTGTCCAGTTGGCTCTGTGTTTCTTGATCTTATTCTAAGTTTCGTTGTTTATACAGACATAGGTTCTACTCTATAATCTTTCAGATATCCCACAGATATTTATCTTTTACCATTTATGGTGTGTTCACTACTCTTACGTCTACCTTATTTTCTTTTGCATTAAGCTACTCATAGTTCAGCAGTTACTAAAAGTATACATCAAAACGCTGAACTTCTATAGTTGTTGTTTCAATTGCCGTGGCTCTTTTTGGCTCAATGCAGCAAAGTAGTTGTATAATGGGCATGTTGATACTCATTAGTTCTTTGTAATCACAGCTTGCTCCTACTGTATCAGAAATTGGGTAGACTAATAGGTCTTGCACTGTGTTGGTGAGGAAACTAGAATTTATCTGCTCACCTATATAGTAGCCATGGATATTGGTTGCCAATTGCTAGACCTAGTATTATAAACCCTTACTAAAAGTTGGTTGTACTACTTATAGTTTTTGCTTTAAACTTAAAGATTTGATAATCTTTACATAGTTATCTGTGCTATTCACTCATGTTCTATAGATCTTTCAAATTGCTTTCTTAATTGGCAAACAGGATGCTCAGCCTTGTACAGTCATCGCCCTTTGCAATGCCAAAGTTGATGAACCTAAATTTCATCAACGGGATCCTGCACTCACTATATTTGACAAGTCTACTAGTAAGTTCATATTAATTTGTTAATCAAGTGACATTATGAGTGTAATTCACCTTTGTAAGTTGATGCAACAGCTGGAGAGTTTGATTAGGAAAGAGTGACTTAACTGTGAATGAACTAAATGATAATTGAACAAGTAGCATATCTTTACATCGGTAGTGAATGGCACTACATATTTTACACAAAATTTACATAGTTGTGAATGAGTCGATCAAAGTTCTTTGAATAGAAACTGTATCCAATCTATGTTATTCCCAATGTTCATTACGTTACATATTAGATTTAATCTAAACATTTGAAAGTGCATTTGATTCATGGTTCACGATCAGTTACACATTTTGTGTTTGTAGTGCCAGATTATATGTGGCCTTAGAACAAATAGTGCATTATAACAAATTTCTGTTATCCTCACTTTATCAGGTCTATTCTTTGATCTCATACCTTTTTACTAGATATTCGTTATAAGCTTGCATCTGCGAATGAGGGTGACAAACAGCAGCTTCAGTGGTTATATAATGCATGCAGAGGAATTCTCCAGGTATAGAGTCAGACTGCATAAGATTATAGTTTTACATGGCAATGTTTTCTTATGGCCAGGATTCTGTTGTCATGCAATCACCAGCTACTACTATGTTAATTTCCACAGTTTCAGGTTAAGCCCTCCCCAGTGTCTCATAGCCCTCTACCCTCAGTTCCAATGAATGCACATCAAACCACCACAGAAGCTATAAAACCAGCAATAACAAATGGCCAGCAGAAGGCCGAAGCAATTAATGCAAATGGTTGGGACAATCCTACGAGTTCTGACACTCACAATGGGTGGGGCCTAGCTTCACATTCAGGCGCTAGCTGTAGTGGATGGACGGATGAACCTGCTAAACAAGAATACAATGGTTGGGATGTGCCTGATTCTGGGCCAACTAGTAAACAAAGTCAAGCTATCCAAACCCATACTAACCCTGCCCCTTCTGTCCAAACAGGCAGCGGAATTTCTGCATCAGTTCCGTCAGCTCCACCACTTCCTGAGGATATATCAAATGAAGGGCCAATCCACTATCCATCAGTTGAAAGCAGTCCCGTGCACCTGTATAGTCCTACCATAGAGGGCAGGTCTTCTGTAACAAGTAACTTAAAAAATGAAGGCGCATTAGTAACAGATGACATGAAAGATGAAGGCACATCTTCCTCATGTGTAATATGCTGGGAAGCTGCAATAGAAGGGGCATGCATTCCCTGCGGTCATATGGCTGGTTGCATGACATGTTTAAATGACATAAAGGCCAAGAAGGGTGTTTGCCCCGTTTGCAGAACCAAGATTAGTCAGATTATAAGAGTCTATGCTGTCTAATAAGGCCACTCAAATAAAAAAAATGGATTCGGAGTTTGTTTGTAAAGATTGGATTTATTTGTTGAACTCTGATACAGAAGCTTTTACTGATCAATTTATAGGACTGTAGTTGATTAATTGAGGTGTACAAGTACAAATAGTCTGCTATTATGAAAAAATTCATTCAGTTCCATTGGAGTATTTTGCTCCATACAAATTCGTGGATTCTACATTAAAATCAATTGATGAAATCCACTAATTGAAGGAGCAATCCTCGAGGAATTTGAATGGTTAGATACCTCTCTCTTCTAAATTTCAATGCTTATATATGGTGCATGTTTGTGATAGTGAACAATGTCTGTTCGGGCTTTCAGGGAGCCTTCATATTTGTTAAGTAGCTGAGCTTAAAAGATGTCTCAGCTTAACAGGTTCAGTTTTTTGACATATTTCCAAATCAAAATATTTGGTTTGATTGCTAAACATTTCTTGTATTGAAGGTTACTGACAATATCCACGTTCCACTTCCAAGGTGCCTGTACCGTGCAACTTGATAGAATCACATCTGTGTTTTTTCATGATTATCTGGAATCTGAATAATGATATCAATAAGCAGACAAAAATTAAAATCTGTTGGCCTTGGATACTGGGATTGAAAACATTAAGGGTATCATGGATAGGGAAATTACAGAGTTCCCCAGTTGGATGTGCACAGACAGGTGGGTGTTTTATAGTAAATTGGTAAGGAAATTGGGACCTCCTCATAAATTAAGGTCAAAATATGGTCTAACGTTTTAATAAAGTGTTTGTTGTAAAGTTGCATCTCTAATTTTTCAGTCTTACAAAGGAGCCCACCATTCCAACATCAATGACCCTACCTTCCAAATGGTTAAAAACCAGCACATGCCAATGCCAATGCCAGGCTTAATAGATTCTCTCGTTCATCCAAAACCACATCTCAAATTTCTTGAAGTTGTTCTCACCACAGAAAGCGAGTAGCAACTAGCAACATTTGACACAATTTATTGTTTTCCCAAGAGGAAAAAAGCATGACTGAAAGCTTAAATTGTAAGTGATTAGACAGCAAGTCTTTTTTAGGTGTATTATCATTTCTTTAAGTACATCCCCCATATAGGGAACCCGCATCCTTTATAAATCTGACCTTTGAAACTAGCAACATGGCGTGTACGGCAAATATAGACAATAGAAAAGATGTTGTGCATTTAATATGTAAGATTGTTTACTGTAAACTCTTTATGATCCATTAGAAATCCCAGCAAGCATGTGTTTTTGAAAATCGTAACCAGAGGTCAAATCCCTCAGTAATTAAGATTATAAAGATTATTAAATTCATAGATCTAATGGAACGTTATACAGAATGAAGTAACATAAAAGTTTCTCGTGGTTTTGGTATAGCCTTCCAGTTTTGACTAGCACTTTGGGAAGGTGGGAAAAGTTGTATATGTTGGCCATTTACTCAAGTGATGACCAAGAAAAACTTGGAGTCTTGCAGACTCTTCCATCAAAAAGTTAAAGGCATTATGATGATGTAAGGTGCTTTACTGATACTGAGTTAACTTTTATTCAAATGTGATGTGATGAAAAGAGCCATGATGTAACTGGGGCTAACTCATCCAAAACCAAAACCAAGATTATAATTAAAAAAAAAAAAAAAAACAGCTAGCTGGCAATGAATCATTCTCAAATAGATGGCAAAAACAAAAATGGGGTAGCAGTAGCATAATTAAAAAACCAATAACAAGATAGTTGCTTTCATTAAACATTACATTACTATACATCAAGGTGGTATAGTGTTTGAAACCCGATTGCTTAAGCTTCCCAATTTCATCATTTCCTAAAGAGTTTTTATTTGGGATCTGAATTCTGAAATTTGTTTATCAGTACAATAAATTGACAGAGAGCAGCAGCATTTACTCCAATACAACTGCTTATTCTACACATGACTTCAGAATCCATAACAAATCTTAGCATAGAAGTCTTCATGAAACATAAATATGTATACCATATTGAAGAAATTGACTTGAATTTCTTTTACCTTATTTTGTTTGTGGCTCTTTTCCCCTTTGCCCTTTTTATTTATTTTATTATATTAGATTTGTCTGCAACTTTCTGAACAAAGACAAGCTGATAATGGCTTGACCTTGATATGGAAGATAAGTTGATGACATTTATTGTCAAATGGCATTATCCATGCAATCCTTGTATTTAGTATAAACATTTGACTCTATTGGGATTAGGTAGCATCAAAATGCAACACAGCTACTATAATAATAGTTTTAAATTGGTGGTGCTGATATGTGGTCAAGCTCATCAAAACAAGTTTACTAAATTCTTCACCACTACAATATTTTAAAGATTTTTCAGATTCTTTTTTTTTTTTTTTTTCATTTGTTTATGTGAAATGAAAAGATGACAAGATGGATATCTTATTTCTGGTAGACATACAATGGCGAAAATCCATTAATCAACAAGAAATGATAAATTGTTTATTTAAGATTCAGGCTGAGGAATATACCTTTGTAATAAGGGATTAATGAATTTTACCTCATAAATAAAAAAAATCAAGGGTAAATCAGTCATTTCCATAAGACTAATCATGTACTTCTCTGTCTAGACCCTTGTTTTCTTTTGATATCATTCAATTAAGTCATTAACATCATCATCATCAGCTATAAAAAAGCCTTGACTTATGTTTCACTAATCTAATTAATTACAATTAAAACCTTAATTAATTTCTCAACTCTCTCATCTCATATTTTTTACTATTCATTATGATCCTTAATTAATTTTGCCCAACAAAACCCAACAAATCTTCAACCACAATGGGCCCCTACCCATTTCACAACCCATTTCCTTTTGTTTTTCCAATTTTATTCAGAGTTCTTTCTTGCAAGAAATTAATACACACACACTCTCTCTCTCTCTCTCTCTCTCTCTCTCATGCAGCTTTGTAAGAAATCAAAGCCGGAACCTTTCATTTACATTACTAATGATTGTTAAAGATTAGATTTTGTTCATTTCACAAACCAATGTTTTTGGTTTAACACCACCAGCTTGAGCCACTTCAACAGAGGTATGATTTGATGAAGGCAAAGTTGTATTTTTGTTTGTAAAGTTTTGATTTTTTCTCTTTTCCGTAGCCATTTATCTGTGTTCTCTATCAACTGTCATCTATAGGTGATTATAGTAGTTGGGGTTTGCTTTTTTTTATTTTTTTTAATTGTTTGGATTTAAAGTTTTAGTTTTTTTGCTGTCTTAATTCAACACATGGGGTTTGTTAATTTTGAAGTGTTATATGATTTTGATCATTTCGTTTTTAATTATCGTGGTGGCTTGATAGTGTTGTTGTTTAATAAAATTGAGTGGGAATTGTTTGGTTGTGTGAAAATTAGTTTACTTTTTGTTTGGTTTCTGAGAAAAATGAGGAAAAGAGGAGTAATGGAATATTGGATCTCACGAGGATTTTGTTTCTTTCATAAAGTATTTTAGTATTTGTTTAGGCATTTGATGGAGTTAAACTTTAGTTAGTGGAAGTTCTGTTCTCTATTATCAAGTAGTGTAAAATATAAAAATTATTGATTTAATTTGATTTCCTTCTGACAATATTCTATTTGGACAATGGACGTTTTCTTAAATACTCATAAGTTGTGTGTCTGTGTGAAACAGTTAACATTGAGAAACCATGTGCAGGCAGCATACAATGAATATGAAAATGCAGATAGTTTCTTGCTTCCTTTGATAATCTAGTCAAATGGGTTTCCTCAAATAATGGAAGAAAGTCAATATGGAAGAGGCCTTGGAATAACTTATTATTTATTTATTGTTTTTGAATAGGCATGGCAATTGGCAAAGGCTATTTTTCTTTTTCTCATAGAAGCTGCTTTTAAGGAATAATAGGTCAAAGTCAGTTATCTTGCACATAAGTTAAGTCTAGGCTGTCTAGCAATTGAATATGTGGGAATCTATTGATTTTTATCTAAAGTATCTGTTTTTCACCATGTCTTTTTCTATGTGGTGTGATGCAATTTCAAACAATATTGACACAAACAACATGCTCATTAGTTATATTGCTGACAAAAAAGAAAAAAAAAGGACTAGTAAATGATACTTGGCAGGTTATCATTTAATTCTGTGGAAGCTCTATATGTCTTGTCTTATGCGTTAGTAATGAGTCAAGCAGAAACTATATCCAGATGGTTATTAGTTGAATGCTTTACGCTTCTCTGCAATGGAAACATGGCTTGACATGTGTTTACTGATTTAAAGTACTGTCGACTGACTTGAGTCTAGTTTTTGTAACTGATCACAAAACCTGAGGTGTTGGTATGAGGAAAATTAAGTCTCTGTTAAGGGAGCCTTGAAACTAACTGTTTTGGCCAAAATATTCTGAAAATATTTTGCTTTAGGAGTTTTATTCGATGTAATTAATTTTGTTATATGCTTAAGCAGGTCAGATGGACACATCTGTTAGATGTCTTATCAACAGTATTTCTCGATTCATCCATCTTATTTCTTGCCAGTCAATGAAAGTTACATCTATTCAAAATGATTTCAAGAATATAGCTGGTGTGTTAAAACTTTTGAAACCGTTGCTGGATGAAGTTGTTGATTACAAAATACCTTCAGATGAAATCCTAAATAAAGAGTGTGAAGAACTGGATATGGCTGTTAATGAGGCTCGGGAATTCATGGAGAAGTGGAGTCCAAAGATGAGCAAGATTTGCAGTGTATGTAATCTTTATTAATTCTTTTTGTTTGCTGGATCTGGTTGATCCAGCTGAAATTCTTCAAAGAATAAACTACAATAGGTATTAGTCATTAGTTGGTTAATTTTTCTTGTCCCAACCCCACCCAAAAGAGAAAAAAGTAGAAAGAAAGAAAAAATTGGTCTTAGATCATGCTTGCAGAAAACTGAATTATGAATGTCTGAAATTATGTAAAGCTCCTTTTGGGTTTAATGGTTAAAAGAAGTTTGTAATCCAACAACAGCAACCCTGCCTTGCCTATTATTAATCCCAAACTTATTTTTGCCTATTCTCTTAATTTGTTTATCTTTCAAATATATATGTTATTTTATGTGCGTCCAGGTTCTACAGAGTGAGGCCATCTTGATGAAAATCCAGAGTTCTTCACTTGAAGTTTGTCGTATATTGTATAGACTATCGCAGTCATCTCCATCCAGTTCAAGCACGTCTGTTGTTCAGGTGTGTAGATTGTAGAATGCTAAAATTCGTTTCTGCACTAGTATTTTTCTGTAACTACATGTTTCTTGATGATGAGCTTCTTATGTAGATTGATCATTCTTTTGTTACCAATTTTCCCTCCTAAATCAGTTATAAGTCTGCTGATTGAAACTTTTATCACTCTCATAGTTGCCTGGTTGGCCTCATAGCCATGACTAGTAAAACTGATTGCTGGTAAATTGTGCAGCATTGTATGCAGGAAATACATTGCTTGAAACAGGAACGAATTACAGAACATATAACAGAGGCTCTGAGAGGTCAACAAGATGATATCCTTTCTAGCACTGATCATCATGTCAAAATTATTGAATCACTTAGTTTGAAATCAAACCAGGAACTGTTGAAAGAAAGTGTGGCTGTGGAAAAGGAGAGGATGAATGCTCAGGTAAATCAGAGTAAAGGAGGTTTACAACAAATCGACCAAATTGTGGATCTCATCTCCCATATTCGTGATTGCATGTTTAAAATGGTGCGCTTTGAAGCAACAAGTGGAATTCCAATCCCTTCCTACTTCCGCTGCCCTTTATCTTTGGAACTTATGTTGGACCCGGTGATCTTGGCTTCTGGTCAAACTTATGAGAGGGTGTTTATCCAAAAGTGGCTTGATCAAGGCTTGACCGTTTGCCCAAAGACCCGGCAAATACTGACTCACACAAATCTAATTCCCAATTACACTGTCAAAGCTATGATAACAAATTGGTGTGAGCAAAACAATATAAGGCTTTCCAGTTACTATGAACATAGTAATCTTGTCTCAGTCTTATCCCCACTGGATCATGTGTCTGCTCAAGATTTAATCCGCACAGATAGTTTTCGTTGTTCTTTACACAGTAGTAATTCCACGTCAAGATCATCTGTTGATGCTGGAAATGGGTTTGAAAAGCTGAAGGTTGATGTCTCTTCCAGATTAAGTGGAGAAGAATCGAATGGATGTCAAAGTAGAGATACCGAAAAGTCTAACCGCGCATCCCCTGAACAATCATATGTACATAGCAGGAGTGAATCAGCTTCAAGTGCCATTTCAAGTATTGAATATATGCCTCCAGCATCAAATGAGGTGTCAAGGAAATCTAGTAAGCGTGAAAAATTGAGTGAGGTGTCAGGAGAGATCATATCAGAGGAACCTGCTGCTTCACCATCAAATAAGGAATTAGGATTGTCTCCCTGGTTATCAGGAAAACAGCACCAGGGCTTTGAAACAAAAGTAGAAGTGGCCAGGGGTAGACAGCATAATTCTAGAGGAATACACGCTGTTCCATTTTCTGACTTAGGTTCTGATGAATTGACTACAACCGCTTATGTCAAGAAATTGATTGAAGACCTTAATAGCCAATCAAATGACTTGCAAACTACAGCTGCAGCAGAATTGCGGCTTCTTGCAAAGCACAACATGGAGAATCGCATCATTATAGGCAATTGTGGAGCTATCCCATCATTGCTTTCTCTATTGTACTCAGAAAGACAACTAACCCAAGAGCATGCTGTCACTGCCCTTTTAAATCTATCAATTAATGAAGACAATAAGGTCATGATTGCGGAAGCTGGTGCAATAGAACCGCTTATTCATGTTCTAAGATCAGGAAACGATGGAGCCAAAGAAAATTCTGCTGCAGCTCTGTTCAGCCTCTCTGTGTTAGAAGAATACAAGGCAAAAATTGGTCGTTCCGGTGCTGTCAAAGCTTTGGTAGATCTTCTAGGTTTTGGAACTCTAAGAGGTAAAAAAGACGCTGCTACTGCTTTGTTTAACCTTTCAATCTTTCATGAGAACAAGGCTCGAATAGTTCAAGCGGGGGCTGTGAAGCATCTTGTTGACTTGATGGATCCTGACGCTGGGATGGTGGACAAGGCTGTTGCTCTTCTTGCAAATCTATCGACCGTTGGTGAAGGGCGCTTGGCAATTGCACGGGAAGGTGGCGTCCCATCTCTGGTTGAGGTAGTTGAATTAGGATCCCAGAGAGGAAAGGAAAATGCAGCCTCCATACTGCTGCAGCTGTGCCTTCATAGTCCCAAGTTTTGTACTCTGGTTTTGCAAGAAGGAGCTGTTCCTCCTCTTGTTGCCTTATCTCAGTCTGGCACCCCTAGAGCGAAGGAAAAGGTATATAGCTTTATTTCTATTCTTCTGTTTGGAACTTTAGTTCTCACACTGCCTCACAACTTTCTCTATCTTTGGAAGAATGGTGGGTATGGGTTCACCCATTTATGGAGACCTGGAAAAGGGCCTTGGCTTTCTAGTTATATTTTTTTCATACTGGTAGTTGCTAAAATAGATGTGTTACATTGCTTACAATTTTAAGGGGTACTTGAGAAATAAATGATTCATTGGTCTTCTGTATATAACATGCAGGCACAGCAGCTTCTCAGTCACTTCCGGAATCAGAGGGAAGGGGCCATGGGGAAGAAATCATGAAAAGTTATAAAATTTATTGAATCCTTTATTTTTCTCCAGATAATTTTGGTATCTACTTGATATAGCTTGCTCGTCATTGTTAGATCCCCTTAGGAACACCTTTTTTCCCATATTTTATATAGTTATCAACTAGATCCATTTGCAGTGTACTACTAATTCTTTCATTTTCTTCGTTCTTTCTTTTGATAGCTTACTCTCAAATGTGTGCTGTCACTTATCTTCTTCTTGTTACTTTTTTTTTTTTTTTTTAGTTTTCAGTATAATTTATGTTGTAATTGGTTTTGTCATTAGGATTGTAGATATATTGTACATAATATTATAGACTTCTTTAATCTGCTATGCAATTTATGTTAGTTATTTTCGTGGCTTTTGATGCACCACTCTTCTAGTTTTGACAACTTCAGTTCTCCATCTAGCCGTAACATTGCTTTGTTCGTAGCCAGATGATATCTTCCAAGGCATTAGAATTCAATCAAGCATTTACAAAGCTCCATAACTCTATATATAATTCAATTAAGAGCCTAGCAAAACAGAAGTATTTGATTTGAGTAAAAGTTAAGAGAAAAAACTGTTTCCGAATAATTACAGCTTGTTTTCTTGTGTTCATAGCCCACTGAGGTACAATTCTGTCCATTTGATGTTCCAACAAGTACTTACGTTTACTTCTGTGAGTTTGAAGAAGAAAGAGACCAGAAAAGACTGATATCTTTTAGCTGTAATACTTGTTTTGGATGGTAGATCTTGTCAATAACCAAACGTTAAGTCTTTGAAAGCTTTACAAATTTGGAAAAAAAAAAAATCTTTTGCCTGGAAAAATGCATATCTCAATGAGCTTGTTTTCCCCCTGCATGTGGGATTTGGCCATGGGTGCCAGCTCTGGTGTGTGCACAAATGGAGACAAAGACAACGTTTTACTTGATATCATTTCCCTAGTGGCTAATCAGTCACGTCATGAAAATTATGACTTACAAGACAAGTCGGTGATGGCCATACGAATAGCTTCATCTTCTTAAATATGAGATTGATAACATTACAAATTTGAGGCGGATAGAAATGAATGGCCCATTATCTGAAAATTATAAGGTGAGTAATCTGAGGTTTGTTGAATGGGGTAGGTAATAGAACAAAGTGTCTTAATGTTACCACAACAGCAATCAGATATTAGTACAAGAAAACTAGAAAAGTGGTGGCCCTTTTGATCACATGTGCAGTGGTCCATGATGATAAATGGATAAGTATAATACAGTTAAGATATAAAAATGATTTAATAGTCAAATGAACTTTACCCATTTACGATGATGCCTGAAACTTGGAAGAAAGTAGCTGCATTTAGGGAGGCAGGCAGGTTTGGACCAGACCATGTTATAACTTAAATCATTTATAAACATATATATATATATATTCCCTATCCCCACTTAACATGCTTTACTTTTTCTCTACATTTTCTATTTATTCTTTATGCAAAAAGGGTATTAATCACTGTATTAGCACATGTTAATATATATATATTATTTTTAGTTATTCACATAATTTTACCCAACTAATTGTGGTTTACAGCAATGTATGTTTTAAGTCCTCTATTTTTTTTTTTTCCAAGTATTACTGAATATCCAAAATGGTTTAGTCAAGAGTAGGCTCAGGTTTATACCAAAATTTTGGACTCTATCTGGCCGAACTTCACAACTTGAACAGTATTTAACTATTGGGATCGTGAATTCATGATTTGGTCAAAAACAAAATTAAATGTGATAAGAGTTTTCATCAGTCTGTTCACAGAATGGAATTTGGATAAAATAAGTTAATTTAAATACAAATATATTCCTCCAGTCTTCTGTTTCATATACTTTAACAACGATGAAGTAATTATTAAGCCTCTAAGATTTTTACATATATTTTAAAGAAAAAATGATAAATTAAAGTGCACATATTTGTACAAGCACTTCATGAACTGGCTTTATTCCATGTGCATTTAGCTGGCGTTGAGTATTTAAGAATATGAAGAAGAGTTCTGTATCGTTTAATGTATTGGATGATTAAGACATTACATTGAAAGGTCCAAATCAATCTCGACTTAATATTGATATTAACAGTGAGAAATTGAATAATAATATTCTTTTTATCAACAACAATAATTCATGAGAATTTCAACCGTTTCTATTCAAAATCCAAAAGCAAAAAATTTCAATTGATTTTTTTTTTAAATAAAATAAAATAAAGTAAAAACATTTTTTTTTCTAGTTATTTCCAATATATGGAATGCTATAGATAAACAAATAAAATTTGTTTAAAATATTTCTAAATATACCCTATAGAATAAAAGATGATTTTGATCAAAGATCAATGTGGTATTTTTATTTTCTCTCTCAAATAAATCATCACTTGAAAAATAAGACATATCTTCATCAATAACTTGACCCTACCATCTCTTGATTGTTTTAGACAAATTCCTTGTATATAGTATATAAGTTAGATTTGGGTATCGCTTCTTCTATATGTCATCTTCTTTAATCCATCTATCACTTTCGCCTTGAAACTTAGCAATTAATGTTTCTAACTTTTGATATTTTTTTCCTTGCATAATTGTCTAATATTCAGTGCAATGTATTAATTATATAAAAAGAACAAAGAATATCAAGAAAAATAAGTGAATGTGGAAGAAAGTCATTATTTTACGATTTGATTTGTTGGATACAAATACAATTGGGAACAAGAAAGAGGAGAAACTATAACTATACATTTTTATTATTTAATTGATTCTTAAATATATATTTTTTTCTTTTCTTTCTGCCTAACAAAGTTCAGGTTTTTCTCAGAAGTCAATACCGTTAATTAGCAACCATTCTTTGACAAACATGTAATACGTTCTAGTATATATGAAGTTCTGACTTTCTGTCTGTTTTAATTTCTATTAATACATTATCTTATGAGTGTTTGTTTCGGGGCACTATTCCACAAAACGAAGAAAAAATCAGAAAAGCTATCCCAAATTTAAGTTTCAAGAAATCTTCAATTTTGCTCCAATTAAGAACAAAAGCCAGCAAGATTCAAGAGGGTTCTCCTCCACGTGCTTATCTGCATTAACTTTGCGCAAGCCACACGCCATTAGGTAAAGATTAATTAAGGTTAATTAATTAAAAATTAGTGTAAACAATGATACCTAATCTAGCCAAAGATTTCATTTAGAGACTGAGCAGATACTGTTCAAATGTCTCCTCTCTATCATTTGCCTCTTACAACATACTTTTTTTTATTATTAATTATAGTTTAAACATATCAAGAAATTAAGAATCATGCATGGCTGCAATTTAAACGAGGAAAGATGAATGTGCACAGTTGCTCTCTTCCCGACCTTCATTAATTAATTAACTTCACGAAGAATTTGACCGTGTATATATAAGAGTTTAATCATTGTCATTTTAAGATAATCCCTCATGTTTATTGTGAGTTTAATTAATTATATAATTGAATATTTATTTTATTAACAAAATTACTGTATATATAGTGGAAAATAACTGTGTTTCATATCCCATATAGCAAATATAACGGCGGGGGACTTGTTAAAATTTAAATATTTTTTTAGTGTGAATAAATTTCACTGTGTGCTTTTAACAAGCTAACCAGAATCGAGAAAACAAAAATATATCACAAATTAATTATATATGTACGTGTTAGGTGTAAAGATACAAGAGCAAATTAATTAATTATAAGTTGTTTTAATATTCATGTTCATGAAGGACGAGAAGAATTAAAAATATGCACATTTGATTGCAAGAATAAATTCATGTTGAGGTGTTCTCAATTTGCAAAGTGTTTTCAAATTATGGGTAGTTAATTAATTGATGAGATAAGTTACTAATAGTAGTAAATATGCATTAATTAAATTGGTAAGACAGTGGTTGAGTGAAGAGATGTTTAATTAATGAATATCAAATGGTATAAGATTAAAGAGTCACCATTTATATTAATTAAATACACAAACGGCATTAATGAAAGCACAAGCTAAGAGGCTAAAACAATTGATTATTAACTGCCCATTCTAATTTACCTAAAGGGGTCATTCAAAGTATTTATCAATAATAAATAATTGAATGCAACAGTTAATGGGTCCATTGGTCTCACATCCAAATTTGTAAATTAATTAATGTAGTAGTATATATTAACTTGTCACATGACATGTCTTTCCCATATTTGGCTGAACCACCACCTTAATAATATACTACTTATAATACATATAAATTACTTTTGTCTATCTATTTTTTCTCTCTTCCTTGGTAAAAAATAACTTGACGCAGAAACTGGAATTTTTTTATTTTTTTTTTTTGGCTAACCTGATGCTTAAAATATAGCACAAAAACAGTTTATCCATTTCTTTAAATTAAATTCCCAAATTAGTTTTAAGTACATTGATAAAAGGAATTAGGTATGAGTCGTAATCAAAACTAGAGAAAAGGCTAAGAGAGTGCTAAAGCCAAATTGATTAATCTCTAGGAGATCAATAAGTGTATGTATATATGTTTTAAATTTTGTATGTATTAAATCATTAATTAATATGTTAATGTAGGAAGATTACTGCAATATGTATTTGATGTTTGAAGTTTTCGATGGGGGAGCAAGGGACAAGGGCGGTGAGCTATAGAGTAAGTCGATGATCCCCTAACTATAGACATTCATGGGTTTCGAAATTGTCTGCTCTGGGAAAGCATTGGTTTTGATTACTAATTATTATTAATTAAAGACCCCAAATATTTTATTTAATTAGTCAATAATTAAGCTCTCATTTTAACTGGACATATTTTGCAGGTGTAAGGGAGACTGACCAAATAGAAACAAAGACTTAATTGGAAGTATACACGTAAACAGTTGGAAGAGTATATATGCAGAATTGCTATCCTCGGGAAGTACTCTTGTTTATTTATTATTTTTTTGAGTAAAGGAGAAATGAATAGTGGTATACTTTGAAGCTGGAAGTCTATGTCTATCTGCATTCTGCAACACACTTAAAACATAGATGTGGCCTTACACTACCAACTCCCAGGCTTTCGATGAAATTGATGCATCTGGGTCTGTAGTCTCTTCGTTTATTGTCGTCTCTTTTCATTCAATTAATCACCATTGACACTCACTGAGCTATTTACATCATCTGTCATGTCATTGCTTTTTTACCCATTGCGTAATTAGATTTCACCGCGGTTACTAACTTTTCTTTTTGTCAATTCAATCAATCCTTCTGTTCCTCTCTTCTACTACTATATATTTGACTGTGCGTTAACAGTAAACTTGATCTATGACAAAAGACAATTAACATGTTAGTAGCACAGAAGCTTGTTGTCCCAAGATTGTGTTCCATTATTATTATATCATATGGTCTCCGACTTCTTTTCATTAGCAAGGTTTCTAATTAAGAATGTTCATGAATGCAATGCCATTGGAGCACTGCACCAAGACATCCCATTTATTATGTGCCACCCATGTTTCTTTCACCTTATTTTAACTTGAAGATTATTAAATCTTTATCTTCTTAATCTAGATGTAATTTAATTAATTAAAGTCAAAAGGTTTTGATGATAGATTTTGTTTGTTAATTTGAAAATAATGAGGAAATAACTTATTCCCACCCTAATTATAACAATATTTCAAATTCTCACCCTTAAACCTTTGACTTTTGAATTTTTTTTTTTTTTGGTAATTAGACTTTTGATTTTGATTTGTTAACAATAGAAAATTGAATGATTATGTAAAAACCCGAAAATGCCCTCACAAATATTAAATATACCCAAAATAACATTGATTAATTCAAAAAGTGATTGAAACATAGTTTATTATGATTGAAGCCTCCACAGTTATTGAATATAAAAATTACAGTAGAATAATAAAATTAAAAAAGAGATGAAGCATAGTTTATATTAATTAATATTTTTTGTATTAACAGCCTAATGTATAATAAAAGAAAAAAAAGAACATTTTAAATAATTATGCAATTTTATATATTTTCACTTAATTTAGTTATTTTGCACTTCAATGTTATTATGGGTATATTTAATAATTGTGGGGGCCTTTTCGGGTTTTTACATGATTATCCAATTTTTCTATTGTCAAAAAATCAAAAGTCTAATTACCCAACAAAAAAAATAATCAAAAGTCAAAGATTTAAGAGTAGAAATTTGGAATAAATTAAATGGGGGTGGGAACTTGGAATAGTTATTTCCTTGACAATAATTATGGACTCAAGGTTCAATTTTCTTTAGGAAGTATATGAAAATGAGCACAATTCTAAATGAGATTTAATCATCAAAGAGGGGAGGCATATAATGCTACCTATCCGGTCGTTAGAATTAGAACCCAAAAGATTAGTCGAGATACGTGTAAATTGATTCAGATATTTTGATCATTAAAAAAAAAAATCATGACATATAATGTTTTCCATCGCTATCAAATCAAAAGAAAAAAAAAACTTTTAAGGGGGATGAAAAAGGTTAGAAAGAAAGTACAAAAGATTTTAATTCTTTCAAATAAATACATCAATTAGAAATTTCCTGAAACAAGAAAAAGAAGGAAAAGATGAGGCACTAACTTTATATGTTCTTGTAAACTTATAGGATATTATCATTACCTTCAGGAATTCCAGCAATTGCCATGTCATGAAGATAGGAATGACTCTGGCAGTAATAATACAATAACATTATATTTACATTATTTTTACACATTATTTCTCTTACATCATTATGTGTCAATAGATGATTAATTGATTTTAAATGAAAAATAAACTTTTACCTAATATTTTTTAACACATAATAATATAAAAAAAATAATGTATAAAAATTATATAAACCTAATATTACTAGTAATAATATTGGAGCAATTGAGAGCAATTAATTTGATATACGTGTACTAGAATGGAGCTTTCTAATATTTACTCAATTAGTGAGACAATGATATACATAGAATTAACTATTTTGAAGTGTTACTTTATTGAGAGTGTGTATTTCTTATATATTTATTTAATATAACTTTTTCAAGAACTTTCAATGGAAAAAAAAGAAGATTGAAAGGGGCAAAAGGGTAAGTAAGAAAAGAACTGTCATTCAATACTACAGTTTCAAGAAACAAAATTATGTTATTCCCTTAAATTTTACCCCCTGAAACTTTTTGCTGTCTCCATCTCAACCTACTACAGCCCTAGCCCTTTTTTTTTTTTTTTTTTCCTTTTTTTTTTGCCATTTTCACAAGCCCTAACACTACAGTCATTGACCTCTTTCACTCTTTTGCTCTTACTATAGTAACAATATATCTTAAATAATGAAAGTTGAGCCATAAACAAGTTTATATAAGAGGTCAGTTATTCCTCCTTTTTCTAGGAAAAAAACAATGACATGATACAATTTCTGAAAACAAAGCCTACCAAAATTCTACTTAACTGCAAAACTTTCTAGTATTACTCAAACAAACAAACTACAAGAGAGGGAGAGAGTCTTCTCACTCACTCCCATCAATCTCATCATAACCAAATTCAGCCTATCATCACCCAATATTCAACTTCTTAGTTGCTCCATTTTCTTCTCTTCCCTCTTTATCTCTCTCCTCTAAAATGGAAATTCTGTAATATTAATCAATAACCTGACTTTTTCTTTCTTTTTATTTTTTCTTTTCTTTTCTTGAATGAGTGTGTGGTTGTTTTCATCAACAGTAACATCTGCCAAAAAAAAAAAAAACTCATCCACTGCAGCAAGAATTATAAGAAACCAAAGATTCAGTACCATCGATCTTCTCAATTACTTCTCTCTCTTCTCTCTTTCTCTATATTATTATATTATTACCCTCTTAGTATCACAAGAAGAGAAAACCCTAAAAAAGAGAGGTAAGTAGAACACCTCTCGTACGAACAGCAAGAACCATATTTATAAACTACAAGAAAGATTGGATTGTTGTTTTAGTTCCTACTCTACATCTCCATGGATTCAATCCAAGAAATGGACAACTCAAACACTGAAAACGCAGGAAGCCTCACCCCAAACCTAGCCACGCCCAACAATAACTCAATTATTGCGGCACCTTCTTCATCATCTCCATCGCCAACAAGTTCCAGCCGCTACGAGAACCAGAAGCGACGCGACTGGAACACCTTTGGCCAATACCTTAAAAACCACAGGCCTCCTCTCTCTCTTTCTCGCTGCAGTGGGGCACACGTCCTTGAATTTCTTCGTTACTTGGATCAATTTGGCAAGACCAAAGTCCACACCCCTATCTGCCCTTTCTATGGACACCCAAACCCTCCTGCTCCTTGCCCCTGCCCTCTCCGCCAGGCATGGGGCAGTCTTGACGCGCTCATCGGCCGTCTACGCGCCGCCTTTGAAGAAAACGGTGGGAAACCTGAGGCTAACCCATTTGGTGCACGCGCTGTGCGGCTTTATCTTCGTGAGGTTCGTGATTTGCAGTCTAAAGCAAGAGGGATTAGCTATGAGAAGAAGAAGCGTAAGCGTCCACCTCAGCAGCAACAAATTCCAATTCTCCCACCAGCACCAGGTGCAAGTTAAACATGCGATGGAAGAAGAGAAAATAAAGAAAATCCGTAATCAAGAAGTTTTTACAGTATGGTCTGTTCTAGCTTCTTCTTCTTCTTATCTTCTTGTTGCTTGATCTATGTGGGGTATTTTCTTATTTCTGGTTATTATGAGTTAGTATTATGGTACTTTCGTACATGTAGAATTAGTCTACTTGCTTTCTCTGTTGTCGTCTTTCTGTTTGGTTTGACAGTAAGCAAATGGTTAGATCTGGGGATACCTTTGAATCTGCTCTCGATGCGAACAGTGATGGTGTTACCAGTAGGAGACTAGTAGTTAAATACTTTAAAAGTCGTAGTAGGATTAATTGTACTAGCAGTTGTTGTCTATGTGGAACCGAGAGAGCATCTAATTGCTCTCCTTGTTTTATGTACTTGAATATTCATCTATGTCAAGTAGAAGATTTGCAGATTATATATGTATTTCTTCGTCCCTTTCTCTTAGTCTCTTTCTTTTACATAATGTTTAATTTCCTAATTCGTGAATGGGTGTTAGCAATTCAGTTCGTGGTTGTTAAATCTTTGAAACTACTTTACTTTAAGAATCATATGTCAGATGTTTCTTATAATATATTTATATAAATATTTATGTTTAAGACGACTGGTTGCAGCTGGTGCTCAGTTTCTCATCTCTGCTACTCTTTATATCTGACTTATAGTGTGTTGTCACTTTAAATCCTTTACTGTGTGAATACTTATATGCATGGTTTATACTTTACAGTGTGTGTGATCTGTGAAGTTAAAGCTCCAAGCCCATATTAATATAGTATTTATTGAAGTTATTAACATCGCACTTTTGCCAACGAAAACTTGACAGTGGCCCTGGAATTTTTTTTCAATTAATCGATATATGTCGTTTCACTAGTGCTGTCATTTCAGGCTCAGCTGAAGTCCAGAAACAATGAAAATGGCAGACAAATTGATTTCTTTCTGGTAAACTATCCGTTTGATTTATTTGTTAAATTAAATACTCTAAACGATATCAGTAAAGTTACATTTAAAATTTTCTCTTGTTTGACATATTAGTTTCAGATCTTTAAGGAGAAGACAATTACTCGATGAAATAAATTACACTGACCACAAGAACCATTAAACAGTGGAACCTAGTTAGATTTCCAATCAAGTGAAGTTTAGTTGGACATGTATTTAGACTAGAGGCGCATAGATAAGGGACAAAAAGTACTTAACATCGATTCTTTGCTATTATTTATGCTAATAATGCATTTAGGCAATTAAGTAAGGAAATTATGCATGGAGATTCGAGGGAAAATTTTCTTAATCAACTTGGCCGACAGTTGATCTGTGATTGGTTGATGTTGGGTCATCCCTTTTGGATTTCTGATTATATTAGGCTTAAAAGAAGAATTAGCATAATCACTTTCATGTTTGGAGAAGAATAAGTGTTTGATTGTATATATATTATGAGCCATTGGCTATTGGCTAAGAAGGAAAAAACTAATGGTAAATGGAACAGATGCAAGAGAACCTTCTTTTTCTTTTAAGCGATTCTAGTGGGGTATGAAACTATCACTTTGACGCATAGAGGATCTATTTTAGTTTATCATGCTGTGATTATAATATGGTTTAATTTTTATATTAAGGGACCCTCCTCATATTAATGTAATATCAAAAGCATTACTCTCTCATTTCTCAACATACACATATCTAGCCTGCGATGAATTCAGCTTCCTTAGGATTAACTTGCTCCAAAAGAGATTTCATCATTCTTTTTATTTTAACTAATTGTCATTAATTGATTCTACTGCCATGGAGAGGATAAAATACATGTATGAAGGTTATATTTGTGTCTGATGTGTGTGTTTTTCAGTGTTATGTGGCTCAGTTATCATCTGAGTTGATTCTTCACCATCCATTATCTGTCTTTGTTTACATATGCTAAGAATTAATTAATGCTGGTTAATGGTTTTGGTCGAAATAGTTATCTTGAGATTTGAGGCCTTGATCCATGCAGTTATTGATCATCAAATTCGCTCTTCTCCATTGTTCATATCAAGTCATAATGCATGTCGTTTTTCTATTGGTTTATAAAACTAATTTATGATCTGATTATATTACAGTTCAACTGAAAAGGAAGTTCAGTTCAACAGTTTTGGAAGTTAGGTCTTTCTTTGTTCTATAGGGGTATGGTCATCCAGGTTGCAGAATTGATGCTCTCGTCTCTATTTTTGATAACTTCGGCATCAGTGTTTTAATTTGAATGATGAATATGCTATGTAACTTAGTACTCTAGAATTAATTGTGAAACATTTACATAATGTGTTAAAAAATGAAGGTAAGGTTACCAAGAATAAAGGCAGGTAAATAAATTCCTTAATTGACAATACAAAAATTTAGGGCAACTACAGAAAGGTTTCTCTAAATTCGTTAGAGACGTTACAAAGGACTGGATTATCTAAATTACCACCTCTTCATTCATTGTATTTTTATGTACTGTTTGTGCTCTTATGTTCATGTTCATGTGTTCAAATCCTAGTACTGTTTGTGCCCTTATGTTCTTTCGACTTGTTAGGTTATTCTCTTATGAGTGATATGTGACATCAGAGCCTCTTATTAGGTTTTTAATAACTAGATTATTTTAGGGCGAAATTAACTAATATTCGATTATATGAGAATTATTATATATGTGTTCCACTTGTAATTTGATTCATTATTATTGTTTTTTATTTATTTATCATCTAACGTGTGAGAGGCTAAAAGTGAAGAAGAAATAATATTATTTCACTATTATTATCATCATGGTTCTGAAAAGTCGCCGACAAAATGTTCTAGATGGGCCTAACTTTTTTCCGCATTAGTAAAGATGGAAGCGAAAGAGAATCTTTTGAATGACTAGAGATTTGATCATAATCCATCAAATGAACAAAATTTTGCAATTTGTTTCATGGATGAAATCATTATCCTAAACTAGTGAAGCCAAGTGTGTGTCCACCTCTAAGTAAGGAATTTTCATGTGAAAAGCAGATATAATTTGCTTAGTTATTGCGGTGACATTAAAGTGTTGCAACAAGGATGAAGATCCATAATTGCAACAAGGATTGAAGTGTTTGAATTACACGGCAATGGTGAACAGTAAAGCAGTAGCTAGTTAGGAGAGGACTATGATTAGTTGGCTCCTTCCAAAATAATTATATATATGCTGATAATGATATAAAAATGGCTGGAGAATACAAAATCATGAATTTATATTTACTTGTAGAATTAAAGATATATATATATAGTTATAGATATAGTGAAACAACATTTATCTTCTAATTCAGGTGTAATTAGGGATCAAGATAGGGTCTATAATTCTTCCTTCAAATGAGTGACCTGAATTAACATAGTGAAGAATGACTTAGTAGTTATCATGGAATCCTAGTAACCCACTAATCGATTAGAAAAGCATATCCTAATTAAACGACGACTTGACACATATATGTGTATATATATATATATATTGAATTTTTTTGTAATTCAAATGATTGTAAGCAGATACTTTCTTATAAAAGCGAAACCATAATTGAATAAGTGGCACACACATATTTTTCATATTTAATTAATTAAGAACATCAAAGTTATATTTTAACATGTGTTAGATTTAGATGAGGACCTTAAATATTTAGCTGTAATGGGCAGTCATCTCATCACAAACATCAAGTCTTCCAGGTTGAGAATTTTTTTATATTTGAATATTTCTCTTACAGTAATAACATTGGAAAATAAATAAGGAAATGAAGAGTTAAATCAAATGAAAATTTTCTAGCAAATTCTGGAGTGATGTGATAATATAGTGACATACGTACTAGCTAGCTGGTGGTGTCAGCCACTGCGTCAGGCAACTGTAGAAAATGGAAATGAGGCAATGAGGGTTAATGTTGGGTGGCAGTAAGTCTGCCAAAATTTACCTTCCCGAAATAGTGTATGATGAATGATGATTTAAACTTATGCATGCACCCTTCTCTCTCTGTTAAAAGAAGGTCCCTCCTGCCACTAACTTACTGCACTTCGCAGTTAAAGAAGATCTAAAACACAAGTTTTCAATTCTTTGCACCCGCGCAAGATCCCAGCCCTTCAAATTGAGTGCCACAACAAGCTTCTCCATTTTCCATATTCTATTTTAATCCAACACTTTTTCATCTAATTTGATTCGGTTCAAATTAATTTGATTTCAATTCACTTTATCTATTCGTTTAATACAGACTGCCTTAAGATTTGTCTTCTTTCAATGAATGATATATATATTATTCTAAAGTAGAGCTTTTTGACAAAGTTCAAGAAAAAAGTTCTCCGCAAAATTATAAAATAAGTTTTCTAACAAATATTTTAGAAAATTGTAAAAAAGTGATTGACGAAGACGTCAACTAAACTTACATGATTTTATTTTGAATAAAATTATGTTTTGCCCTCCATGGATGATGATTACGAGTATTTTATTTCATATATTAATTATGGCATACCATATAACCTATTTTAAATAATGTTAGAAAATAATTGCCAACAGTCGTGAAGGAGACAGAGAAATATTTTGTATTTGAACCATTATTAGATGATTGATTATTTAAATGATCATGAGTTTGATTTACTTTAATTGTTAGTGAGGATAACTACTGAAGAAATTTATCCGATTATTAATTTTAGATCTAAAAAAATTAATTAAAATACGAATAAATTAATCTAAATACTCCAATTAAGAAAAAAAATTGAATTTGTACGTGTTTGAATGGTAAAAAATTATTCAAAGAAGGTAATTATGTTTGGGTAACAAAACAATGAATTTACCATCTACCCTTTCATGCAAATGGAAATTACCAAGAAGAGCTAGCAATACACAGAATTCAAAATTACTCACTCGTACGAGAATCCCGCATTCTACGGTCAATCGGACGGGACGTTCGATTTGACCAAAATATACAGTGGGGGTCCCTGATTTGACACAGGACCCCACCAACCGTGCTAACCCCACGTGCAAACCTGTCACTTATGTCGGCTACTCTGACACGTACTTACTTAAGGCTACTGTTATTAATCCACCCCCACGTTACTAATCTCACCACCAACCACACCTATTTTACCAAATACCAATACTTAACGGTAGGATCAATTCACCATCGGTGTGTGTGGACCGTACGGGATCCCTGTCGCGTCCTCATCATCACCTTTACTCTCTTTTTTAATCGGGTTGGTAGTTAATTACTAAAATGGGGTCGAAAAAACAATCAAAATCTTATACTGTGTTGGTGTGATGGGTCCCACACCGAACCACTTTTAGCGGTTTGATCTATGTTAAAAATTGTACGGACACTTAGTTTTAAAAGTTTGAAGTAAAGAAACAGTAAAACAATTAAAATAATTTCCTTTTTTGAAACTATAAAAAGAATAAAATAATGTATGTAGGACATGTCATGTCACAATTGAAGCAACAGTTGTGGCTTTGTAAGAATGTAAGATTCTACATGGGTCCCACTTAATTCTTTTTTCTTTGAGTAAAAACAAACTCCACTTATTTTACCCTCAAGACAAAAAGAAGATAATATTATTATAAGCTCATCACCATCACCATAGGATTAGGATTACAAATTAATACAACTTGAGAAATTGCAGAAACACAAAGGATTTTTTTTTTTTATATTTTTCTCCGTTAACATATCACCTCTAGATGAGTATAACAGAAGCAACCAAGTGCGGACTGTGTGGACAATTATTGAAGTGATGTATTTAGTAATGACAAAAGGCACAGAAATCGAAGCCCATTGTCATTGACACAGACTTAATAGGTTCCTTTTTCTTCCCATTTTCAACTTGAAGTTTGTTCTTATTGCTAAACGAAATTCAGATCTTTTCCGTTTTCTGAATATAATTTTATTTATCTAACTAGCTAATCACTTTGTTTTGGTTTGAATGATTGACAGACATCGACCAGCCGTAACCAGGAACTCTTTTTATATCAGACGTTTAATATGGCCAACATCAGTTTCAATTACTAGCTAGGATGTACTCAATGAAGAAAAGAGGAAAGATGGGGGGGCCTCTCCTCCAACCGCATGCTTTGATTTTTTGCAGAATGCAGAGCGGGTCAATAAATAGCATATATATATATATAAATGTATTATCTATATATGCAAGTACTGATGTAGATTGGACCCTGCCACTTCCATTCCCGCAGTTTATCAACTGTTTCCCACGTGTGTGTGGTAGGTAGCTAGCTTCTTGCTTTTTTAGACTGTAATTTGTACGGCTTTTTATCAGTTGATTTGTAGTAGTTCTGTTTCCGTAATAAGATGACGACTTCTAAGCAGCTGTCCGTTTGTCTTCAATGGCGCTTTTCAGTTTGAATTCTTCAAGATTAATATCCCGCGTTCTATTTATTTATTTATTATTATTACTCACTTTTACAAATACTTCGAAAATGAAAATTCAATATGATTATTTATAAGCATGGAAATATCTGGTACCTTGTTGTACAAATTAGCATGCATGAGTGAGTAATCTAAGGCAAATCTACATTGTGAGTGTGGTAAATAGCAAGGGCAATTAACGTCGTGCCCTCCTTGTCTTTGGCAGTCTTCACCCCTCTAGTTAATTGGTCATTGATCTTGCTACATCTATGGCTAACTTAGCTTGTAATATCTCAGTCAATGCCATTCACAAATTACCATTTATAGAGATGTACCAGGCTATACATATCTTTTTGAATTTCATGCTGGATAGGAGGAACATGTAGGCATTTATAACTTCAGAAATCTAGAAAACCCTAATGTTTACAATCTTAGGGCACACAGTAGTCTTAATATTTGAGCATACTTTAAAACGACTAATATTTGTAGTATGTGCATATTAAGTATGAAGCAAAGAGCTATAATATATATGAATTGGAATTTGAAATTGAAATTGATTGATATTATCAAGTGTCAGACCAATCATTTGGAGAAACTTTTGAATCTTGAAGATGATGGACCGCACTCTCAAAACTAGAATGACAGATGGGTTTAATTTAATTAAGTTATGGTTTGTGTTCAGAGTTCAGACCAGTCAACTCTGTCACCGATCTAAGGTAGCTTCATTGACTGTGAAAGAAAGAGAATGATAGATGTATAGTTTAATTAGTAAGACAGCTAGAGGTAGGTATAGACTAGAGTATTAATGGATTGGAAGAAAAAGAAACTATGAACTTATCAGTTACGTAAAGAGGATCCATCACAATAAATATTATTTAATGTAACTTTGACAGAGTGAACATGTTGGTTATAATATGAAATTATTTGTT
>WYDK02000059.1:3754706-3765338 GCA_009867345.2 Toxicodendron radicans
AAAAAAAAAGATAGTAATTATATGTAAAATTCAAGGGACATATTAATCAAGAAATTAATGAAGAGGCGAAAAACCCTCAACAGTAATATAATGGTGATTATTGTCCGCCGTTTTAATGCTTTAAGTTAATTAGTTATCTATGAGTTAACTATAGAATAATTGGAATTTTTATTGGTTACCAAGGGTGTTAGGATAAAGATGAAAGGTGAATTGTCCTATGATCAATAGGGATTAACTAATGATTATCCTCCAACAAAATAATTGTGGAGGAAGGTAAGAGAAAATTAAATGTTTCTCAAATCTCAAGTGTCTTGAAATGTCAGTGTATTAAGTGAAAGAATTCAATTTTTATAGGCCTTACAAAATGAAGATGAATGGAAGAAGGTTAGATTATAGTAAGTTTTTTTTTAAATCTGGGCCTACTCTCATAGGGGCTGGGTCCGCCCATGCGGCCACATGAAATCACTTTCTAGTTTCTTCATTCACATCTTCACCGCGAAAAATAACGGCATTTACCAAACTCTCCCCCGCCATTCCCGTTAAATATCATCATCTTCTCCTATACACTATTAGATCCGAAACCCAAACAACAAACAAAACAATGGGCTCTCTCCCTCCATCTCTAGATTTCCCATCTCCCGAAATCTCTGAAACAACCCTCTTAAACCTTTTCAAATCCCAACAAAACCACCTTAACTACTTCTTCCAACACCTTTCCTTGCCTCAAACCTTGTCTTTCACCCAAACCCTCCTCAAATGTCGGGGCACAATCTTTTTCACAGGTGTCGGCAAGTCCGGATTCGTCGCCAACAAAATCTCCCAGACATTGATCTCTCTCGGTATCAAGTCCGGTTTTCTCAACCCTGTCGACGCCCTTCACGGCGATATCGGGATCTTGAGCGATCAAGACGTTTTGGTTCTGTTTAGTAAGAGCGGAAACACGGAGGAATTGTTGAGAGTCGTTCCGTGCGCTAAGGCAAAGGGTGCGTATCTGGTGTCGGTGACGTCGGTTGATGGTAATGCGCTTGCGAATGTTTGTGATATGAACGTGCATTTGCCGGTTGAGAGGGAGTTGTGTCCATTTGATTTGGCGCCAGTCACGTCGACGGCCATTCAGATGGTGTTTGGAGACACGGTGGCGATTGCTATGATGGGCGCTAGGAATTTGAGCAAAGAAGAGTATGCAGCTAATCATCCTGCTGGAAGGATCGGAAAAAGCTTGATTTTTAAGGTCAGATTCGGATTAATTTGTGGATCTTTTATGAATTATTGATATGTGATTGATTGAATATGAGTTTCCATTGATTTTATATGCAATGTATAAGTTGCTGTAGATAATCTTTCGGCATTTGGGTAATTTAGGGCAGGCAATATTCCATTTACACCATCACACTCACATTTTCAAACATTCCATTAAAATATTATTTTTTTGAAAAAATATTATTTTAATTGAATGTGACATCATAATTCAATTAAAATATTATTTTTTCAAACATTCGATTAAAATATTATTTTTTTAAATAATATTTTAATTAAATGTGAGTGTGAAGTGAGAGAATGACGTGACAACGTAATGTATCCCTAGATATTATTGATATATTATTGATTTAGGACTTGTTCATTTCATTAACTCGATTAATTGTTTAATCTGGGTAGCAGTACTTTTGATAGTGAAATTTTACCACCAAAAGTTTGGAAATTGTGTATGTAACTATTTTATGTTTTAGATCTCCTGGTTGTGCTTGATCTTAGGATTTTTCTTATCGGATTGGTAATAATGTGATAGTGATTATTTAGTTGTCGGTGTGTGTGTTTGGGGTGGCAGGTGAAAGATGTGATGAAGAAGCAGGATGAGCTTCCAGTTTGTAAAGAGGGAGATATGATAATGGATCAGTTGGTGGAACTCACCAGTAAAGGATGTGGGTGTCTACTTGTTATTGATGAAAATTATCACCTGATTGGGACATTTACTGATGGTGATTTGCGGCGCACTCTCAAGGCTAGTGGAGAAGGCATCTTTAAGCTCACTGTGGGTGAAATGTGTAACAGGTAAATGAAATGATATTTAATTCATTTTGTTTTGTTCATTCACTATAGACATTTACCTCACTTGTGCACCACAGATTAGATTATATGTTAGCTTGAAAATTCCAATGTAGTTTGTATGATTTTAGTAATGGAAGCTTATAGTTTCTCACCCTTTTGCTCAATGACAATGAGCAAATGGTGATGATGGATTAAGTGGGTGGAAACTGGAAACATATATATGCACACACCTATCTTTGCAATTAATGGAAGCTTACAACCGTTTCATGTTTTGTTTTTTTATCAGGAACCCGAGAACAATAGGCCCAGATGCAATGGCAGTGGAAGCCATGCAGAAGATGGAATCACCACCATCTCCTGTCCAATTTTTGCCTGTGATTAATGACCAAAATTTATTGATCGGAATTATCACTTTGCACGGATTAGTTTCAGCTGGCCTTTGATTTGTGTAGCTGCCTTCCTTGTGGGTATTCTGAATATTAGCTGTAGCATGATTCTTTGTTTCTGTTAAAATTTGTAATCATCCTATAGGTGGGTTCTTTGTACTCTTCTCTTAGAACTTTAAAGAGAAAATATCATTACAAAAGAATTACAGGTATGTAGAGAAAATGTGTGAGTTTGTATTCATTAATGGGGAATTGAGGTGGTCTATGACCTTCAATACTTCCTCCAAACCAAACAACAGCGTTTGGATTTGAGGTTGTTGCGTATGTGTTGTCAACAATCCTGAATTAGAAACGAGAAACGGAGATTATTTTTACTGGTTTCTTTTTTGCTTACAAGAATCATTGCTACATGTTGGTTTTCTGCTGTCTTATCTTTCGTCATTATCAAGAAAAGAAAAAAGTGAAAGTTGAAATCTGGAATATACCGAACTTGATTCTCGATAATGGATATATGTGGAAAGTTTTGATAAATCATGTCTAGAAACCACAGACAGTATGCCCACGTATATTAAATAATTTGAGGTTAGTGAATCACACACTTTTCTGATGATGTGAATCTTGTCTAATCGAATGAAAAAGACAATCCATTCCACTCTCACTCGCTGAGGTGTAATATCAATTCTGAAACCCAATTCTACAAGTAGAGTCTTACGAATATGTATGCAATTGGGTGTGTGCAGCAGAAAAATTCCCGGCACCTACTGTTCTGTGACTGAGACTTCTGCATCCAACATAACTGAATTCGGGAATAGCGGTTTTAAAAAGCTTCTCCACATTTGGAAAATCAAATGGAATAACCAACAATAAGTTGAGCGCAAATATTAATATAGAGCTTTACAATTTGAACAAGTTTAATCTAGAAAATTACCGATTTCCAATGTATGATATACAGGCGAAACAATAAATGACATTGTATATTAGATAGTTTTCTTGTAATGTAAATCTGTTTGGTCTACAGAAAAGTCATTCCACTCCCTCGGTCATTGAGGTGAAATGCTTTTACTTGTACATGGATAAGATGATAATAATAATAATAAAAAAATAAAAAAAATTGGAGGAGCAAAACAGGGTTTAGAATGATTCAAAGAAGAGAGCAACACAACGAAAACACAAAATCCAATTAACCAAACCTATAAAAAAAAACTTGTGTGATGTAGAAAACAGTAGACCAAGTTACTCAAAATATGAACTGCTTAAATATACTTCATCCCTACATAGTGTTGAAGAGGATTACAATCTGTGTATATCACAACTAAGAACAAAAGTATACAACCTCTTTAGAAGCATCTACCATCTAACAGTGTGCCATCAGCAAAATTATGCGAGCTCGGTATGTGCCTTAGGCTGCTGTTGCATATTCAGCCTCTGTTTCAGCTAATCTATTCATATTGGTCAAGGAAGTTTTTCTTTTGGTATGAAAATTATCTTTAATGTACTGTAATGTACAGTCGGCAGATTTGTGCACATGGTTAGTCAACCTAACCATCAGTAAGAGCCAAATTCTTCTTGGAGCTTTAATAAGCTCAACTTTGGAACTCAAACAGAGTATTCCTTCTTGTGCTCACCAGAAATAGATTTTAAAAGTCACGATGAAAAAACTTTTGTTTCGGGAAGGCCATGAATATTTTAGATTGAAGCTAAGGATCGTGTCTTTTTCCCAAACTAAAAGCAAGATCTCATGTCTCCTCAGACTCTGAGGATGAGACACTAGAACTATCTTCTTCAGAAGAGATTTCTAACACCACCTGTCTGCTTGAAAGGAAACTATTTTCTGCAGTTCTGCTTGAAACAACTAAAGGTTCCGAAGTTTTCTCTTCTTCTTTTGGTCCAGAACTTGAGCTTTTTTTTTGAAGCATCCGGGCCTTCATTTCTTCCTTGATGCTATAGAAGGCCTTCTTCCCAATGCCATTACACGTAGCAGCATCTAGGGATTTCTGCTCTTTCTGTTTTGAATCTTCCGCTTGCGAGTTTGGATGTAAACCATCTCTGGAAGCAGAAGAGTGGAGGGACAGCTTAAGATCATTTCTAGCCCATCTGTAGACAGCACTCAGTTTTCCTTCCAAAGCTTCAGCAAGAACATTCAACTCACTGATCTTGTAGCGAAATAGAAAAATCTTTTCACTCCAAGCACAAGAACAGAGCTGCTTTACATGATTTAAACATGAATATATGTTGGCAGAACAGGGACAACTCACCGCTGAAAGGTGTAAATCATAGAGACATATGCTGCATTCCTTTTTGCTGGAAACATCAAAGTCTTCACCCATTCTCTTTGATCGTGAATAGGAGCAAAGATACTCTCTTCTGTTGCTTTCTGACTTGATACGTGACTACAAAAGAGAGAAAATGGATAAAGAAAGAAAGAACAGATAAATAACTGAAAGTAAAATCCTCTATAAAAACACTTAATCAGGCTAATTGCACAAAAGACAAGTATTGACAGGTAAAGCGAATTAGACAATTACTTCAATACCCTTAAGGCAAAATTATTCAGACTCAGTTGTGTCACAAACAGGAAGGAAAGAATTGAAAGCCAAGGGCTTACCTTGAGTGCCTTTGCTAAGATCCCATCCTTTCCACAAGCATCCTTCCACCTTAAATTTTCTAAGGTGTTCTTACTTAACAGCGAAATTTCCCATTGTGCCCTGACAGCTTCCCTGGCTGCATCCAGTAATAGCTTATCGTGGGAAATAGATATCTTTCTCTGCTGTTCTCTATAGAGTTCTACAGCATTCTGACCATGAGGTAACCAATCAATGGGAGCGAAACTTACTGCCTCAGAACAATTGAAGCCACAGTCAAATCCCGAATAATACGCTCCAGGAAAGACCAGTACAAACTCTCCAGGATACTGAATGCAACGATAAACGGGTATACCCTCAGACTTCAAGGTGGAAGGAGATAGTTTTGGGACCTGTTTTCAAATATTTTGAACCTCATAAACATCAAAGATCTCTTCTGATTATAAAATAATGTCCAATAATAAAATCTCAAATTTCTTCTTTTTTCTCATATAATAGCTTTATTAAGTGGCCACTAAAATGATGAACCTTTATGATAACAGGACAGCTCCTATAGTGAAGCTTAAACATTATTAGCAATAACTTCATTTAGAGAATCTGCAGAAATGGATTCTTTTTGTGTGCGTTGGCATGCACATGTTTTCACAATAACAATTAACAAATTGTTCAACGGGTGGAAACAGTGTTATGCTGTAACAAAAATATCTTCTTTATTGGCATCTACCAACTGTCATGAAGGTTCTTTAACTTCTTAAATATTTTTTTCCGTAAATTCTCCTTTCCATTATTACAATTTTCTTTGTTTCTATAAACACACACAGACACAGTGCCCAAAAATCATTGCTTGTGTTTCGAAGTTAATATTTAGTATCCACAAAGTTTTCCAGTTTCTTAAGCCAAAAAATACTGTCAAGGGTGGAGGAATGTCAGAAATCATACTTTAAAACATGTTGGAAGCAGAAACAAGTATTTAACAGAGTATCAGTCACAAAAAAATTTTATGATGCCCTTGCCTCATTCTAGGGGAAAAGCATGCCAACAGAGTAGTGCTAAACATACATAAAATAACACAACTTTGTTGAACAGAAGCTTTTTTTCTTACAAAAAGCGATAAATAAAGAGGTGCCACTCACCATCCCATCATGCAACTTAGACTGTTCAAATAACAAATCTCGAGCATACTTCTTCCTAGCAGTTTCAAACTTGACAGCATATCTCCCTGGTATGCCTTGCCAAATTTTAGGCGCACCCATATGCATATAACAGAGTGAGTATAAATAGTGCTCTTCAACTTTCTGCTTTCCAAGACCAATAGGATAATTAAAAGCAATAACCAAAAAATGGAAGGAAATAAAGAACTATATAGCAATAACTAAAATATGGGAGGACATAAAGGAACTATGTACAAGATAGCTACAACCTACAAAATTCATTATTCACAGAGCATTAGACGTACATCAACGATCTATACCAATCACCATAAAGTGCTTAGCATGAAGATGATGTAATTAAACTCAGATGTGCAACTAAAATATCATGAAACCATCAATTTATTCCCAGGCAGAGGAAAATAATTAAATCTTACCCAACAAACTGAAGTAAAGCACATTCCTATCCATAGCCGAGGTACCAATAAACCAGAAGTATTGCAGTTATGAGAAGAGAGAAGAGAACCAGGAAGCCTAGGTAAGTTATTCAAGTTCCAGCCTGATTTCAAATACTTCTGCCAGTCAGAAGTTTCCGAAGAATTAAATACAGTTGGAAATCCACTGCAAAAACTCCTAGTATCCAGATTGTAACCGTAAAGCACCTACAACAGTGCACTAGCATGATAAATGAAATGCCCAAAATACAGAAAGTTTAAAAACTCAATGAACTCATTATATCCTTTCCCACATACCTCAATTTCCTCTGATGGATTCTCAACAATTCGTCTATATTCACCCTCAATGTTCTCCACTGATGGTTCTGACTGCCCTTGAAACACTGTGGAATTGGCATCCACACTATTTACCATATCTTTCAAGCAAAAATACTGGTCCTTGAAATCATCTGCATATTTCTTGAATCTTTCAAGAGTAAATTCTGGTCCAGGTTCAGATTCAAAGCCTTCAACATTGAAGCATCCAACTTCATCTGAGTTCATGTCACATCCATTGCCAACCCCACACCCTAAACAAGCTCTCAAGATCCTTCCCATTTTGCTGTTCATATTTTGATCAATTTTAGCTGCTTCGCTCTGCAAATACTGATTTTGTAGCTCATCAATCCGTTGAATTTGGGTAACAAATGTAGAGCTATTCCATACATTTTTTTCCTTTAGAAGGCATGGTGGCTTCCAAGAAGGAGGAGGAACAATACGACATATTCCATATTGTTCTGATCTGAGACGTATGCTCGTGATATACTTAAGTGTGTCACTAAATTCCTGCATATAAAATTCAAGCTCCCTCAACAAGTATAAATGCACACAGAACACTCTAACATCAAACAGAAATGGAAGCAGAACCAGTATACTGTTCAAACTTCACTTATTACAGTTACAAAAGAGAGACCTCTTCAGTTGGGTGAAAAACAGGAGCCTCTTCAAGGACATCTGTTTTTGCATCTTCAGGACGCCACCTTGCTGTCACCTGTTTCAAAATTTTATGTAACACCAAAGCATAAGAGAGAACTATCATGGAAACGTACTGAAATTTACAACTCATATGATTGAAACAGAAATTAAATCATTTAATAAATGAAAATCAACCTTCAGACAATCGTCACAATCTGGGCAACCACGAGTAACGCTTTTTGGAAGACAAGTTTTTGAAGAGAGTTCCTGTCCAAAATAATATTACATAACAATTACAACTTAAATCAAACATAGAAAATATAAACTAACCCAGTTATTTATGTAATTATCCTCAGAGCCATCCTTCATTTTAGCTAAAAAACAGGAGATTTTCCCTCTAGTAGAAGTGTTCCAATTTCAAAGTTACATAAGGACTAAACTAATTTATAAAATACCAAATGTCTGAATTCCCTACCTTAGTCAAATGCTTTAATCATAAAAAATAAACTCAAAAGTCTTGATGCATTCTATGGATAAAAACTAGATTTAATATAATTTTCACTCAAACCACTATTTCTTCCAAAGAGCAACATTCTAGCAACAAGAGGACAGCTACACAAGACCCCCATTGCCATTTTCTACCATCTAGAATATCTACAAATACATGATTGCCTGCCACAAACAAATAAATCAATAAATTTCAGAGTATTTCTTATTGATGTAGTCCTTGGTCTTCTGTTTCAGCACATCCCTCACTGATCTCATGATTCAACCTACTGAAGTGCCTCAATCTAAGAGCCAAACCTTTCTTCTCTTGTCATTCATATCTCAACAACTTCATTTCCACATAATTATGACTTGAATACAATTTTGTAAAGGTACTTTGTGAAAGTATATTCTCTCCATTCTATGAATATATGCATGTACATCAACTTCTCGAGCCCCCTAACCCAGCCCAGCCTAATCTTAACTCACCCACACGGACTACAAATACTTCTTTATCTACAATTCTACATGAAAAAAATTGCAGTTTACAAATGTAGTTTTACAGAACTCCCCAGAAGGAAAAGATATCTAACCTTAACAGGTTGCCCAGATTCAGATTCCACTTTATTCAGATTGTTCTGTTCATAAAGTATCCAAGGTCTGTTCCTACAAGACCTCTTTAGTGTTGCATCATCAACCGTACCAGATACAGTGTTTGTCTGGTCTGGATCTTTGGATGTATTGCATGATTCCTCACAATTTTCTACCTTCTTCAGTAGGAAGGATGTACGAGACATGAAACCTGGTGGAACTGTAAGGTTGTCCAAATCTTCATTTCTGGAGCGCTTTCTTACACTTTTTGTCCCCATTAGCAATCTGAAAAGAAGATTGACATTAAAACTATTGATAGAAAATGACAGTATTTGAACACATTGAAAATAATAGAGTAGATTCCAACTGTCAATCTCACTTTGGCAATTGCTTAACAGCTCACACCAACCAAAGCCGTGATCATCTGCAACAAGCCAATAACAGAAGATAATACATGAAAAACAAGCTTACAAAGATTAGAGAAGGCCAACCACAAAGGAGAAAGTAAATCCCACATTTTTAAATTGGGAATAATCTGCTGGTAAGGGAAGTGAGTTCCTATAAGAGAGTGTAACCACTTGTATGAAATCCATCAACCCATGGGTGTTAAGTTAACAGGACTTCTGTTTTCAGCTCTGAAACTTACCTACAAACGGTTCCAAAAGATAAATAGATTGAATCTTTCTTCTGCTTGTATGCTATTTTTTCACTCGGTGGTGTCTAAACAGGGATGCTTATCAACATCTGATATGGTTTTCTATTTTGCATACAAATTTTTTGAAGTTCTGGTTGCAGAGCTGAAGATATAAAATGAGACAGCTATATTATTATGAACCATATTGATCTCCAGTTAAAAATTAGAAACCAGGACTTTCCTGCAAGAAGCCAATCACATTAACAGGTAATGGCATCCAATTGATTGGTATAACGGAAAGAAATGAAACTTGGAAGCATTCAACGACAACTCAAAATGAATATTGCTCCAGGGAAATTCTCGGGCGAAGAGACACTTCTTATATCGCAAATCATTTTGCAATTCATTTCGAATTAGTACAGAAATCCTAATCAAATTTGAAACATAACAGTGCCATCATTACAACTGACATTCCGTCTTTAAGCAAAAAGAAAACAAAAACTTCTTTAAAAAAAAAAAAGTAAAACCCATAACAAAGGCTCACACATCAAAAATTTAAAAAAAATAAAAATAAAACCTCAAACATGAAATTCAAATTCAAATGAAGATTAAAAAAAAAAAAACCAGAAACTCAATAATGTTGTCCGTAGACTACACGAGAAACTGTAAAAGAATCCAAAACGTACATAAAATTCACATACCAAAGATAAATGATTGGCGAGAAATTGTGTAATATTCAGATGTCATCAAACCATAGATTGATTGGATTCAATTTGGCGGTGGCTTCAATTAGTAATCGAGTTGGGAGTGTCTCTGCCGATGCTATCAGTTTCAGGCAGGCTTCAGGGTGAATTTACAACATTACACCCTTGGAGCGTGAACTGGAAGATTATAGAGGTCGTAACTCGTACGTTTAATATAACACGTGTTAATCACGTGATGCTAGAATCTAGTGGGAGAATTCTGTCTCTCTCTCTCTAATAATGAAATTGGAATTGGCTTTTCTTTTGTCTAAATACTAAATAGAATTCACGGGTGAAAATAATATAAAATTCTATCATTTTATTTTTATTTTATTATTTGGATAATCATGTTGATTTAAAATATGAGAAGTTTTGATTGGATAAATTATTAGTCCACTTAGACATCTCTAATCTTATGAGTCTTCCAATTATATACGTAGAATCAAGAATATTCGTGTAGCAGGGTGGGGTCATTCTTAATGCAATTATGAAATTAACCTGGACTGGATACTAGTGGTCCAAACCTAACTGGAGAGATTCAATGGATTGAGATTAAAGAATTGTTAACCACCAAAGAAGGAACAAATTAATTAGCTTGTTAATTTTT